>VYZT01000637.1:0-64343 GCA_013400735.1 Pomatostomus ruficeps
TTCTGTGAAGAAATTTTTCCTAACGGCCAATCTAAACCTCACTTGTGCAACGTAAGGCCGCTTCTTCTCACCCTATCATTCAGACGAGAGGCCTCAAAAGACACAGTAAATGCATTCTGTGATACAGCCTGTTAAGGAGAGGGGCAGACAGCATTTAAAGCAAAGCTATAATACACCAGCTTTAGTTCACCAGCTTTTGTCTTGGATCCCAATAATGAGTAGAAATGTTTCACAGTACCTCACAGCCCACGGGGAAAGAAAAACCAATTTCTGGTTGAGATTATAAAGGTTCCTACTTGGATTTTATTTAGTTGGTCTCTAACTTTGGAATTTTTCCCTACTTCAAATGATGTTATAAGAAATAAGAACATGGTGGGGGGAAGGAAGCTATAAATGTACATATTTGGGGGCATAACAATAGAAAAATTGAAGGGGTGCTGCACTTCATGGCAGCAATGCTAGCTTGAAACTCAGAAACAGGAGAAACGTCAGGTCCTGATCCAGATCTCTTGCTTGAGAGAAAGTGGGGAGAAGAGAATTATCCAGAGAGAAGCAAGCGGCTGAGACTTTTCTGGGTAAATAGCAGAAATATCATCTTCTCTGGAGGATATTGGTTACTGAAAAGAGCAGGGTATGAAACAGAGAGTCTAGGTTCTTTGTGATGGTGATGAGTCTTTGTTTTAAAAGCTGAGGTAAACTATAGTTAATAGTGGGAATTTAGATTTGATTCCAAGAAGGAGAGACTGCTAAGGACTGAAAGGTGGAAAGCAATGCAAATGAAAGTGATCATAAGAGAGCAGAGGAAGGGAAAGAGTCCAGGAGAATGAGGACATAATGTGGACAAAAAAAAAAAACAAAAAAAACCCCAAACATCAGACGTGGACACATTCAGAACTGTGAGGGATGGTCTCTTGGGAAGATAATCTAAGGGAAGAATGCAGGGGATCTGGTACTGCTGAAAGGGTCTGTACAAAAAGCACAATAGCAGCCTATCCTGGTACAGAGCAAAGCTAGTGAACATAGCTTGAAACCAATATGGGTACATGAGGAGCACTTTAAAGACTGAACAATCAAAAAGCAACTGTATAGAAAGTGGGAACAAGGACAAGCAACAAAGTAAAAAGGACTAGCGTAAGCATGCAGGGATAAATCAGGCTAGGGTACAAGTTGAATTACAACTAACAAGGAGATAGAGGCAACAAAGGAGGTTCTATAAATACATTCAAAGAAGAGAGGAAAGAAAAGCATAAGCCCATAAGTTAATGGAGATGAACAAATCTGATGATGCTGAGAGTGCAGTGTTATCTCTGCGACAGCCTGCAGAAAAAACAAGTTAGTTGTGACCCAACACTTAACACAATCATAATAAGAAGAGAGCTGGACAGAGTAGGGAACAAGTTGCAAACTGCTCAAACAAGCTAGGGCTTGCTAGCCCAGGGATATTAAAATATAGTTAATTCAGCTGTGAATTTACCCTTGACTCAGCACCACCCACCAGTGCTGCACATCTGTATCCACAGAAGAAGTGGGCAGATGTATTGTTCCAGAGGCTTGTTGGTGTCTGACCTTGGCAAGGAGGTAGGGATGACAACATACCCAGAATATTTCTGGAGATAAGAAAAAGTACATATTCACAAAGGCAAATTTCAGCATTCTTAAGACTTTTTTTTTTTGCCAATTTTTTGAATCTGTTCATCTGAGAAGTGTGAAAAGGGCCCCACAGTTACCAGTTGAGTGCAACTGGATAATGCCAGCTTTGCTCTGCCATTTTCCATGGAGGCTGGTCTTCAAAAAATATAGAAACAGTTCCCACAGTCAGAAACACAACCCCTTGGTGTTACTGGATGTGTTACCCAGCAGTTTCTGCTGCTAAGTCAAGGTATAGACAACCTCCTATGATCCAAGATGTTGAAATCTCTCTCCCGGATGGCCAGGATGTGTCCCTGCCTACCATCCTCCAGATGGCACAGACCAGATGAAGTGTGTGCTCTCAGGACTCCAAGTTTTAACTGTCCTCTATTAATAACACAGATTCTTCTTTCTACAACACAAAGTGACTCCACAGCATTTTCTGGTAAGGGAAATTATAGCTTGGCATCTGTTCTTTTCACTGCCAGAACCAGATTGCTCATCTTATTATATCTTACAAAATTGCTCAAGACCTGCAAGGAGAAAATGGATTTTCAATACGGCCTTTTTTTGTTTTAATAGGCACACTTAAGACCATGAAAAGCACCGTGCCAGTTCCAAACACACCACAGCCCTTTCACAGGGACAGACATGATAAGGGCATTAGGACATTCAACTGAGGAGCTTCAAAACATAACATCCCAACACTGATACCAAGATCATCTGCTTGATTAAAAAGCTCTGTGCAGTGCTGTCCCATTTCAGCTCAGCTGGGAGCAAGTCTACCACTTAACCCTGGCTAGTGAGTGAGCACAGCAGAGAGCATCTCATGACACAAAAAAAGGACATTTTGTAGCTGTTCCCTTCTCCTGCAGGCTCTTCATTTACAGGTGAACTAAACTCCCAAAGCTGGGATTTCTAACTGAGACACAGAGGAACTTTAAAGAACATGACACAATGGCACAGGTTCAAAAGAGGAAGCACCCTGGCAGCAAGGATTTATATTCCTATTCACTATCACCCATGTTAGGGGATAGAAGGACCACACAGCTAAGAAGAGCTGTATATCTGCATTTAACTGTGCTCTCTGCTGAATAGAGGTTACATTTAATCAATAGAAAAGATAATTCTTGACTTTTATCCTGCTGCCACACCTTGCCAGCATGATAAAGCTGACAACCACCTGCTAAGTTACACATGGGTTTCCTAAGCCTCACATGAATCAACAATAGAAATAAAACTCCAAGAGATAAAGATCTGTGGAAAACAGCATACCCTTGCAGGTAATGTGCCTTCTACAAAATCTTCACAGAACAAGTGAATGTCTCCATTCTAAGTAGTCATTTGAATTTCTTTATAGGGCAGTCCAGCTGTTGTGTTTGCCAAATGGCAGCCAAAGAATAGGGAATATTAATAAATAGTCATTATCCATATGGCACTCACATCATTTGTTTGTATCTCATGCACTATTGCCCCTACACTACAAACCCACACAGCTTGAAGACTTGGCCTACAGCTGAGCACATCCCAGAAGCACTTCCAAGAGGCAGCACCCACACACAGACCCAGACGCAGTAGACAAGCTCAGAACAGAGTCTACCTACAGCATAAAAAAAATCAGCTTTTGGCTGCTGCTGAGAACACCAAAACACAAAATCCAGGAAAAGAAAAACGATCTGACTTTCAAGTCAAACTGTTCCACCTCTCTTAGGCTCACAGTTCTGATTTAGCCTCTTTACATGTCACCTTCTCCATCCCTGCTCAGTCAGGCCTGAGCAGAATCTAGAAGGGAAACCCACAAACATGGTATAAGCCTCTAAAAGAAAGTATGAACTCCAAAATCTCCATATCCACATTATTGAGGAAATGCTTGCTGTATACTTGTCTAGAGAGACTGTTTCTGTCACCTCCCTGGATTCGCAGTTCAGCAGGTACATTCAGCTCAGGGACACCCATGACTAATAATGCTGCATACTGGTTATTGGTCAGCAGCTGAGAACAGGGACATTTTCCTCCTGCTTCTCAAGCACCAGAGAAGCAGCACACAGGATGCTTCCCTGTCCAGGAGAAGCAGCTGGAACCACCTCAGTATAGCAGAGGGGTCAGGGTGAGAAGCACTGTACCCTGGGGAGATGCAGTCTCTATTCCACAGGTTCCCTGTGCAGCTCAGCCAGGTAATGTAGCTGTGCTGGCTTACATAAATCATGCACGAGTATTTTCATTCTCTGTCCACAGGGCACACAAAACTAACCAGCATGGCGCAGAACTCCCTTCAGTTCAGTAGCACAGCTGCTACTTCAAGGGCATTCATTAAGTGCAAGTGGCCAAAGGAAACAGACACAGCACAGTGGCCATTCCCCTTCGAGTGACTAAAGTCTTTTTCTTTTAGAAGACACTTATTTTTCTAATCTTCTGCCATTTTATATTAACAGATCACTCTTTCACCAGTTTCATCTCCCTCCAGCACAAGTCTTCACTACCTAAAAACTTCACCACTACTTCTCTCAAAGGACTCCAAGATCTGCACTAGTCTTCACATGTGCAATCACATCCCGTCCCGTACATGCAGGAATCCTGCATTGCACTGAGAAAGCAAAGGATACAGTTTTCAGAAATCTCCTTTCAGCATAAAGTCTGTGCTCTTTATACCAATGATTTTAAGATTAGCCTGGACTATTGACTGAGGATCAGTGGTTCCACTCCACTCCACTCTCATTTCCTTTTGGTAATTTACAATTGGGTAATACTGAACAGCACCAAATAATGTAAACACCAAAATAATGAAGGATAAAACATAATGAGGTTATAGGAGGTGCAGCTTCAAGTGGCATTTGCCAAGGTTGTTTTGGCCAATTTAAAAGCAGTAAATGCAGTCTGCATTCCACGGGAATAGACACCTGTGAGCAGTTTGAGAAAAGAAGCCATTGAAAATAAGAGAAAGGCTAGGACTGAGCTGAGTTCAGGAACATAAAAAATACTGGGACCAATTCCAAACAAGATTGTCTGTGCAATCTCACTGATGCTCACAGTTCACCAGACATGAAGACTCTGAAAACAAATCATGAAAACCAGAGATCATCTCTATCAAATGAGGAAGTGTTCATTGAATGCCCTAAGAACTCCACCATTTAAACCTTCAAAAAAGGAAAAAAATACCACCACCTACAGTCATTAAAACTGTTTTAAAAAGTCAAATTTTGATTGCAGAAACGTAATCTGGAAACAGTCTGTGAATCTGAATTATGGTGAGTCATGCATATTTTATTTCCCTCTTCAAATGTAAATGAATGCCTAATGTATTTAAAGTTTCATCTATTGCCAGGTTGTTTTACCAGCAGATGTACAAAGGGAAAGAGATGACAAGGAAGCTAGAGCAAGACAGTTTTCTCAGCACTTGAAATCCTGAGTGTAGCAGCACAGTAGATGTAGCCATGGTCCACATACCCCAAGTGGCACAGAAAAAGACAAAGGAAAGGGTGAACTGCCAAGGACAATGGGAAGAAAAAAATGATACCTTCATAGTTCCTGGGATGAAGTGAGGTGGGTAGAAGGCCCAGCTGCGTGTATTGCTGTGCTTACCCCAACCACCTTGATGTTCTCCCAATGAACTGGCAAGTTCTGGTCTCATGAGTATCTTGAAAATCCTGAAGTTTTCTGCAATGCACAGCAAGTCATTTCCAGGAACTAAGAATATCAAAATACAGCCATTGTTTCCTTCTTCTTCCCCTGATCATGTATCTGATTTCTAGATGGGACACTTAAAAAGATAGGCAGCACAGGAAACTTGGAAGGTGGAAAACACATGGGGAAGGGAAAAGGATCTTTACAAAACTTCCCATTTGGTTTGCCTCACCAGATAGCCCAGACCCATGAGATCTGGTGCAAAAACCATCTGTCTGCCTATCTGTGCCCTGGAGAAGCCCCGAGGAGCCTGCAAGAGAGGGCAAGGTGGCACCGACCAGCCAATAGATGTAGAAGACACAATGAACTGCAATAGCTTTGAAATAATAGCCAGGTCTCAGAAAAATATCCTATCCATATCCAAGAGACAGAAACACCTGAAGGCCTTATAGGGAAAGCAAAAAGTACATTTTAGTTTGGCAGCCTCTGAGCCCCACACCCATTCTTATCTCCTACTGCACCAAAGCTTTATCATGGCCAAGAGGTCTGGAAAACGACCAAATCATTGAAAGTAAATGAGTATTTCCAGTAACATATTCCTTTCACCTAGTTTATTCCTAATGACTAGAAGCTGCTGCTCACAGAACAGTAGGCATGAGAGATGGAAGGAAACCAAAGGACCAATTAGGTCATTAATCCATCAAATTGACAGAAGAGTAGTTACTAGAGCATATTTCTTACTGTTTCATCCAGTTTACTTTAAAAAAACCCCAGCAATGGAGAGTTTATTCATTCCCTTGAGGAAATTACCCACAGCTTATTAAATATCTCTCATCAGGACAATTTCTATTCTTTCCAGTTTAGTTTCCCTTTTTCTTAATTTTATGTTTCTGTTCTCAGCAAACTTTTGTAGGCCATTCCCCAGCACACATTCAGGAAGTACACATGCATCCTTCCTTATCCTCTAGCCACATAAACTATATTGAGTAATTTCAGCCTCTTCAAATGCATTTTCTTCCAGCCCTTTAGATTCAGGAAAAAGTTGTAGCTTCTTTCAGGATTTTTTTTTCTCTCTGAACTTCCCTTCCACCTGTTCCTATGTTCTTCTGTCCACTGGGTTTGAAAACTCAGACTACTACATTGATCTGCTGAAAGCAGTAAGACAAAAAGACACAGATGATTATGGAATAATATCAAGTGCACCAAAGTCATTCCAGAGGGGAAATATAACACAGACAATTTTCTTCTTTCATGACACAATGGGTTGGAAGATTAGCTGGCTGTTCACTCCTCTCTCAGTAAGAGGTGTTCTTCAAATGCACCTTTACCTGCCTTGCAGAAGGATCAGGCCAAGCTCTGGTACAGAGTAAAAAGGCAAGCATGAACACAAAAAACACTCCCAGGCAAGCACATTCCATATTGATACCATCACTACATCCAGCCATGGCAGAGGTTTGGATCCCAAAGCACCACTCCTCCCTCTAGTTCAAGTCTCACCCTCCCCATGTGCTGGAACGGACAGCAGCTGCAGTAATTGCCTGTGGGACAGCTGACTGTAGTTGAGGTCGAGGCTGCCCTTTGCTAGATGCCAAAAATCTCAGCTGAAGACTGGCTACACACTGGAGAAATCAGAAGGGACAGAATTCCCTCTAGTCTGAGGGCTGGAAATCACACACCACAGAGCCCCAAAATGGAACAAACCGTTCTAACAAGCTGGTTTTGATTAAGTAGGAAATAAGGATTAATTTCTTAGTGCAGCATCTAACAGAGTTGCTGCCTGTAATTACAGGCAGAGGAGTGCCACAGACAGCACAGCCTCTGGGTATCCCCAGGCAGAGATTCCCAGGGGAGACAGTTCTTCTCAAGGCAATTGCCTATGGACTTGCCCAAGTAGAATTACTGCAAAGCACACTACACAATAGTCCAGCCCCACTGAAACAAGAAGCTTGTGCAGATTTCTATCTGATGGCCAGGACAGCACAGCTGCATGGGCCACTCCCTGCAGCCCCACTGACTTAAGAGGGAGTGACATTCACCAGCCAGAGCACATCTGGGCAAGGATGAGCTCTTCTCTTTGTCTGTCCACTGCAGGCCACTGCGTTCAACTGGAGGGGAAAGAAAATAGATGCTTTCATGGGACTGGAGAGCCACAGACTACTAGGAGAGTCCAGAGGGGGTTCAGCTTCAGGTAGTGTCTGAGCTTTCTGCAGATAAGCAACATTCTCTGCTCTGAGCAGAGAACAGGAGTTAAGGATCACGAGCAACAGCAAACTGCTCCTGACAACAGCAGCTCTGTCTCCTCCTCACACGGATGGAAGAGATCTCATTAATGCAGTTTTACACCACACCATCATAATCTCTCTTGACTTTCAATAGCTTTGAGCTACAACCACACACCTTGAAGAGCCCGATAAACTCAACTTTAAACTGATTATTGAAATATCCAAGCTGCTCATGCAATGACTGCCAGCTGAAGCTGCACTCTCTTCACTGCTTAATCTTCACTTACAGTGTCAGAATTCATTTGTTCTTTCCCACTGCACTCCTTATACCCAATTGTGCATTCCCAAACCCTCACACATACCCCTCTTCCCACCTCCAATGAGCACACTGCTTACAGAATTTCTGGAAATAGCTCATTTAGGGGAGAGCTTATTTGTTTCAAGCAATGAACAAAAAAGAAAGAGCAAAAAGAACAACTCAATTACTGTTTAGTTGAGGACAAAACTAGAGCATCTTTGATAACTTTATGTGCAGCAGCAGCAGAACTTCATATTTAATTCTTCTCCACTTCCTCTTCTGAATTCCTGAGCAATATTTAGTAACATCAGCTCTCCACACTGCCAGAAGCAATTGCATTTAGAAGTAAGATGTCCCAACAAAAGTTTAAGTAGAAGGTATAACCATCAAGATGCAGCTACCACACCCAGCAAGGGGAATGGAGCTCTCTCACCACCCTGCCACCACCTATGGCTTCCAGCAATCCATGGACTTACCTGACCTTAAGGCCTCATCTGAGTGAGAAATCCCCACACCTCTGCCACAATGGACAAATCCTTCCTCTAAGTTGCCTCCAGCTCCTTTCACTGTCCTCCAGACCAAGAGACAGAGGGAAGAGGAATTCAGAGCTCTCAATCCAGAAGCATCCTCCACATTGCTAACCTCTTGCTCCTCCTCCCCATTGCAAATGTGAAGGTTCTTTTCCTTTGCAGCTGTTCCCACTCTCTCCTGAGGGCCAGGGAAGCAAGGGCAGACAGCTGCAGCTTTCTGCAGAAAAGGTCACTTGCTGATTGCTTGCCAGCTGAGGGACAATGTCCATCCCCTTGAGGAAGGCAGATATCATCTCCTCTGCATGACATTTGCACAGTGCTTTGGAACACAGCTATGTAAATGTACAGCAATCAGAGATATTGTTCAAATCCTGCAAACCTATCTGAAGCCAAGAGGGCAATACCAGTTGATGACATTCAAGTATCTAGGTCCGTGTACTTAACAATCAGAAATGAGGTACAGGGCCTGTAAGCAAGGCCAGGTTTACTCAGGTCTATGGCCAGCACTTCACCACAGTTTTGCTGAAATGCAAAATTCTCTCCGAAGAGAACAAAATTCAAACCATTTGAAGAGATCATCTGACACTGCATTTGTCATTGCCATGGCCAGAAAATTATCCAACCCATTGAACAGCATGTACAGCCTTTGCAGGTGGGTCAGTGAAAGCCTGAGGCACAGATCAGCAGGTACAGGAGAGGTCAAACAGCACTGTGGTGTGGGCACTGAGGCCAGCAGAAACTGTGAACACACAAGGATTTGAGGCACTTGGCAAAGTGGCATTTTCTACTTCTTTTCCACTGAAGCCATGGGAACACTAACACTGCAACACTCCCCCACCTTCCCCAGCCCAATTAAGTCCCAGATAAAAGCTTTGGCAGTGGTGATTTACCCAATCCCCCTATGCAATGCAATCAGTTGTTTAGAAACACCATGAGTCCTGAATTCCAACTATTGTGTCTTCCTATGTTTTTGCCTCACAGATCAAAAAGCTTTTTGCACATTTTCTCTTATGTAACACGATCCACTGACCTAAGGCATTTGCCTTTATTAATAAAATACCCTGCAACAATACCCTGAAAGTCACAGGTAAAAAATGCTGGCACTCCACAGGGCAATGGATGTGAAATACTCCGGTACTTTCGTCCAGGGCTTTCCATGCAGCTCCCTGTTTAATGAGTCCATCACCAGGTTTAATGACCTGCCAAAGCTTTAGAAACACTCTTCCCTCCTCATCAATGATTCACATGCAGTCTTAAAGCTGTGCACAGATTAAAGAGGCTGCTGCTCTCCCACCTCACTTCAACCCAAAGTGGTTTTAAATATTTCATCTCACCACAGAACTCTTCTGTACACATCCCAAAGGTGCTCTGAGAAGCTCTCACCGGGAGTTCAGCATTACCTGGCAGAGGGCCTGCTGGCACCACAAGAAAGCTGTCACTGCCAGGCATGCCCACATCCTCTATTTACTTTCTTTAATGAGTCCTGCATGACCCCAGCTGTCAGAATGGGGATAGGATTTTCTGAGGTAGTTGATGCTTTTTATAGAAAAACAGATGGAAGGCCCGATTGCAGGGACAGAACAAAGAAGTACCTGAACTGTAATTACTGGGGTCAGCAGGAGTTTTCCTTTGACTTCAAGGGAAATGGAGTCATGACCCTCTTCTTCTCAGCTCTGAGGGGATTTAGAGGCTATCACCAAATGCAGAAACATAGGCTGGGTCTTGCATTTCCCAGGTGAGCATGTCAAGGATTAGCAGTCTAAAAGGATACCCAGAACACCCAGTAGCTCTTACTGTGAAGCAATTCTGGCATGAGAAGTCCCATGGTTCAGGCTGCACAGAGACTTCCCTCCTGCCCTGTACAAAGCATGACTGTGCCCTGCAATGCAGTCCTCATGAACACATTTTTGGTCCCGGGGGAAGGAGAGACAAGTAGCACAGGGAAGAGGGGAAAAAGACCTTGAACCGCCCCCCAGCTTTGCCACCAATGGCAGGATTTTGCTGATACCACTCTGAGCCACCACTTTGCCTTCTCCCACATGGGAATCATACCAGCAGATCTCACATTCTAAGCCTCTGCCAGCATGGTTGTCCATGTCTAACAGCCACAGTCTCCACATGCCTGTGGTCATCCACGACACAGGAAAGGTTCCTCAGAAGATCACTCTGGGGTCCTCTGGAGAATTCCTGACCTTTGGATTTTCATTTAAATCAACTTGAACCTTCAGAACCTCCATGGCACAGAAGAGTCTGCTCCCCCACAGAAAAATCTCCTTTTGGAGCATCTGTCCATGGTCAGGAATGTGGTTGAAGAACCAGATGATCCCCCTACACTGCCAGGGACGGTACAGCAGGCAATTCTTGGCCACAGCATTTCTTTGGCCTCACTTCTTCTCTCACCCCATAATGGGAAACATGGACAAAAATCCTTCAAGAGATGGAGTCACATCAGTCCACAGCAGATATGGCCAAATCATGAAAAATGTTTGTTGGCACACTCAGAACATGAAGCCTTGCCTTCTTGTGTGTAATTCAGCCTTTCCTGTATGAGGAAAGAGTGATGAGCTCTGCAGGCCTGCAGAGGGTAGACCTGACTGAGAGAGAATACAAAGATCCCTTTACTTAGTGCAAAACCAAACAAAAGTAAGCAATAAAGCACTGCAGAAAACAAGCAGGTAAGTACTTGTGTTTTATCTTCAGTCAATACCTTTTCAGCATGGCTGATCTCTGAAATCTGATTTCATGTAGTTCTGCAAACCCGTACCCCCTGGGAAGCTTGCATTGCTCTTGCTGAGCATTAGCTCTCACTTCATTTGTCCACACAATCTCTACACAGCTGTCATCTTGACATCCAAGCAAGCTTAAACAAAAACATAATCTCTCCATAAAGCACACCTCTCTTCTCAAATGGCTGTTGCTCTCAGGTGTCCCATTCCATGAAATCCATCACCAAACCACTTTGCCTTCCTCAGTGAGGGGAGGATGTTTAGAGAAGAGAGCTCTGTAGTACATCACAGGCTCAATTTACTGTGGCTCATTGCCTCTTTCTTGCTCACTCTAATCTTTCCTGGAGGTGAGAGGGCCATGGCATGGGTTCTTGGCCAGAGTCACTGCAGCAGCCATGGAAAGATTCATTGTACAATCTCTCTGTACGACAAAACTGTCAAGGAAAGAATATGGCAAGAGAGAGTGTTCAGTTACAGGGTGTGTGATGAACAACTGGACCTTGAGGTGGATGAAGGAACCAGATGATAAGGTAAGGAAATATCCACTGCCATAATGTCAATACACTCCCTCCTTCTTTCATATCCCTTTTTGTCTAGTGACTCAGGACATTCAATGAAAAGGAACTGATCAATGCAGTTCAACCTGCACCCAGGAAACACTGGTTCCCCATTACCCTCTGTCAGCTCCAGCTGTCTTATTCTGATGGGCACAGGGTGAATGTCCCCAGTTCTGGACAGCCCCTGCCCAGAAATCCTTGCAGCTTAACCACAGCACCAAAGCATCACACCAAAGGAAAAGATGTAGGTGCTGAGCTGCCTCCAAACTGCCTTGCCCTTGGCTGTCTCCAGAGCAGCTCAGCCAGAGAGCAACACCCCAACCCTCCCAAAGGGTTTCTCACTGGAGTAATGGTGTCAAAGCCTGGGCACCACACTAAGCCACCAGTGCCACCAGGGCTTCTGAAGCCAAGAGCCATCAGGTACCCACTGTGCTCCCAAAAACCCTACACACTCAGGAAGTTTGAATCACATGGAAATCAAGCTTCATAAAATTCCAATCATCTCCATCCCCAACAGAAGCAGGGTGACCTTAAAGAAGTTTTATCAGGTTTGAACTTATCCCAGGTTATATAAAATTGCCGCAGTAGTCTCAAAGATGTGAAACATGGGTATGAGAGTGCAATTGTGTTAGAGTTGATTGCATTGAGGAGTTAAGGTTAGTGGAACCAAACTCAAGCTGGTGTGAATCATCACAGTTCCACTGGAGGGAACAGTTACATTATTTACTCCGGATGAAAATCTGTTTCACTAAGTTGAACAGAACAAGAAAAGGGCTGTAAACAGAATCAGACATATAAAACAGTGAACCACAATCTTCTGTCCTTAAAATAAGCCTCTCTCCAACACTAGATTTCAAAACTGGGGCCATGTCAGGTGAAAGGCAAGGCCCTCCACTTGCTGACTTATACAAGAAAGGCTACAACCTGGTGAGACCTGTCAGCTATAACTCACTTGCCACATCAGGAAGCAGAGCTCATAGATGGACAGGCCCAGCTCCCCCTCAGTCACCTTAGAACATTATTCAAATGTTTTCTCCAGATGCAAAGCCAGCTCCAAGGATTGCAGCATAGGTGTTGGATTTTGGAGACTGCAGTGCCATGCTGGCTTCTACTACAGCTACTCCTCATCAAGGCTTTTAAGTTGTGTCTGAACCAGTCAGCCTTCAGGACTACCTTGCACTTATACCAATGAATATCTATGCATAAAACATCCTCAGCTGAGGACCAGGGACTGGTGCCCATTATATTGCATTCCTCCCTCCTGGAGACCCCCTCTCATCTTCCTGCTCTTCCTCCCTTCATTGAATTTCTGGAAACTTCCTGAGGTCTCTGCCACAGGGAACCAGGATCAAGAACAGACCTGCAGCCCCCGATTTGTGATGCCCAGCTCTGCCATATCCTCCTTCCTCCCACAGCCCAGGCAGAGAAAACTGAGAGCTCTGTTTTCTGAGCAAGCAGCATGCTGCAGGTGGCTTGGTGCACTGCAGGGTGTTGGATAGACCTGGCAACACCAGCAGTCAGAGGTGATCTCTCACACTAAATTTGTGGGATGTAGGGCCGGATAACAGACAACCTTTTGAGCACTTTAACCCTTTTCATGTCACTCCACCTACAAAAGGCTCAGACTAATCCACTCACCTGATGGAGAACTACAAAACAAGGATGAGCACTTTGACTTCACAGTGCCCCTTAACACCAGCAATTTACACCAACCTTGGTGGCTCCACAACATTGAACCACGCAATGCACAGCTTCCCTCCAGCTTCCATCTCCTGCAACAGGCCAGACTTTGCACACTGCAGCATTAAATCAGCAATCCTCTGCTTCTCTGACATCATCATGGGATTCTGCTCTTCAGGTTTCCCTGCCACAGGAGTTTGATTCACAGTAGCAGACTTTTCAGCTATGCCTGTGAAGCTGATCTACATATTAATATAATAACCCTTTACAATTCAATAAGATGAGAAGTGGAAAAATATGAGAAAGAAAAAATGAAGCCCTCTGCAGATGTTGTCCTCACATATGGTCTCCCATATGGTTGTATTTCACTGCTGCTTGGTTTTGTAAGATCTCTCTCTCTTCAGAGGGTAACTCCAGCCCCCTTCCACACTGTGATCAAGAGATTGATTAAGAAACAGGTAACACTGCAGGCCACTTTGTCATGGCTGATAGAAGTGCTGAACAGCCACTGCTAAATTACAGCTATCAATCTCCCAGGCTGCACATGGATCCATTAATTATTTCTTCCATTCCCCACAGAGACAGATGCTTCCTGTTTTCTTGACATAAGCTGTGTGGATCACTTGCCCATCTGGCTTCTCTGTGTTGCTATAATGGTAGTTTTCCCTCAGATGTCATGTAACAATTTCTAACAGCCTCCACAGGGAGACAATATTATCACTTAGCATTTCTAAAGGATATGTCTCTAATCCTCCAAAATTTGTTATTTCACCCTAGAATTACTGGATTATGTTATGATGTACTATTAGCCTAGATATATAGGGTGTGTGTAAGGCTGGGAAACTGGTACTAGTGACATGACTTGCCAAACATCATAGTGATGACCAGTGACAAAGCAGACACATGAGCAAAAATCTGAAAATCTGCTTTCATAACAGTAAGTAAGGATAAGAAAGAATGAGACACTGCAGTCCATGACCTGCTTGCTTAGGGAAAGCAGAGTCCCCATGCACAATGTATGGCTGCAGCTACAGCCAGGCCCAAGGATGATGATGCTTCTTTACAATCCTGCAGGACACCAACAGGATCCTGGCAGGTGAGAAGAGCAGCGCCACAGGGTGCAGCCACAGCCGCACTGGCAGGGCCACCACCAGCAGTGTGCCAGGCTCCACAAGATCTGAGCAGTCCCCTGCACACAAAGAAACCTCCAGGGTTTCTGCAGGGAGAGGAAGCCCCTCAGCATGAATTTCATCAACAAAACTGGAGCTCTCTCTGGCTAGCAGATACAGAAAGGAGCTGGCTTGGGGGATTTCCATTTCAAGTTCACACCTGGCATGTAACCCATGAGGGGAAGATGGCCATAGATGAGACATTACAGCAATTCTACAAATGATCTCTCCCAAGCATCAGAGTCTCCAGGCAAAGAGGAATGGGTAGTTTTGATAGCAGTTCCTTTTTCATTACTCACTTCCATGCCATTATACCAATAAGATCCTGTCTCTCCAGGGTGCTTTTCTCTAGTGATTAAAGTTGTGAGCCTTCGACCTTGTGCCTTATCAACACTACAAAACACACACTATAACCACGTAGAAACTTGCTGCTTTTCATCCCTTACTGCTTAATAAACTTGCCAGCAGACCTATTGCAACAGAATAATGAAGCTAAGCAATTGCATTCAGCTCAGTAAATCTAGGAGCGGTGCCTGTTAAAAATAAATAAAATTAGATTAAAAAAACTCCAACAACTAATTGCGGAAATGGGAAGTATTATGAAGAGATCCCATCAGTTCAACTAGAGTTCACAAACCTCTCAATCTGCTGTTTCAGCTGCTGAAAGGAGGAGCAGTGTGAGAAAAGATGAGAGTAGGGACTTGCATAAATCTGGAAGAGGAAGAGGAGATGTCAGGACATATCCATACAGTCTGTGCCTTAGGGAGCTGCTGCAGGAATTGCAGACAGCATGGCCTTTGGCATGAGGTGCTCAGGAAGGGAAGGAATGGTGCTTAGAAGCAGGTGCTTTGGCACTGTGCTGTGGAGAAGACAGCCCAGCACCTGGCTCCTGAAGGTTCAAATTTGGTGAAATTTCAGCCAGTTGACATCAATAACCTGCAGTTTATGTTGTGTTAGTGCTGCAGTTGGGCATTTTCTGGCATGAAGCACAAGACAGATCCCCTTCCAAGGCAAGGCAGATGGGCAGGACATAACAGTAACGCACAGGGTAAGCACTGCATGTGCTGGGACTCCTGACACTGCTCTGCTGAGCAGTCACATGAGGGCTATTCAGGTCCAGATGCTCTATTAAGGTGCTGAAGCTACAGCCCTTTCCCATCATAGCCTAAGTATGGAGCTTGGGGTAACCATATTTCCACCTGTGGGTGCACTGTTTGGGTCTGACAGACAGGCCCACAGAAGATCCCACCTGCAAGATCACACACAGACATCTGTCAGGGCTCATGACACTGCTCCTCACCTGCTGGGCAGCCTGAGACTGTTGCAAGACTAAAAGCCACAGAAATTTATTCAGTCGCCAGCAGGTGGTATGAGAAAACAAGAATCATGGCCCTCCCCATATCCAATTCCTTCCAACAACAAGATCATTAGGGGAAAATGCCCAACTCACCCTAGGATTACCAACAAGTACAATGAATCTCTTCTGCCTCTATAGCTCTAGATCTCTGGGATCCAGGGCCATCACAAACCTTCAGTGGTTGCCATCACTACCCCAAAGTACTTTCTCCAGCTACCAAGTCCCTTGTAACTGGATCTAGACCTGTGTCTGACTTCCTGGGAGAAATTCCTTCTGCAGGTGTAAGCTGCAGCCCTGCCTTTCCACCAAGAAAGGCAATACATGTCCCAGATAGACAGAGAACAAGAGAAGGGAGCTCCATCTCCACAGTGCACTTCACAGTAAGTGCTACAATTTATAGCACATAAATACTGTACATATACTGCTGCGTTTGGCAGACATTATCATCTCAAAGGGTAGGTAGGAGGTGGGAAAACAGCGTGTAACAACTGTAGCTTAGACAGCTGCTTTCTTTGCTATGTCTAATGCTGTTTAGGGAGGTAAAATAGGTCTACCCAGCAGTGCCTCTGCTTCTGCTAGGATACACTGCAGCTCCATGTGGGGCTTCTGCTGAATAATTAGGTTAAAGGCACAATCATGTAAACAATCTTGTAGAGGATTTCTGGGAGAAAGACAAAACCATTCATAACTGCAAGCCCATCCATTTCCCAGAAGGAAACTGCATTGTCCTCATGCTGGGCTTTTGCACTGCATCTAGCACAGACTCTGTGACCCAACCACTGCGGCTGAAAATCTGCGGACAGGATTAATCTCCCACAACACGAGGTGTCACAGCTAATGGCATCTATCAACTGCATACAAGACTATTTTTAAAAGTTTTTTTTAACACCAGAAAAGTTAGTCCTGGTCTTCCTACCCCTCCTCCTTTCTTCCCCCAACCTGATTACCAGCCACATGTCCTTGTCCTCCCGTGTCCTTGTGTCAGGCCCTCCACAGAGCCAGTTCAGCTCACCAACCTGACAGAATATACTTCCTTTATTCTATCCTGGGGGAAAACTTTCGGCCAAGTTTGTTTTTGTGCCAGCTTAGTGAGTTAAATCATCTCATCGGGAGCTGACTAGCAAAACCAAAATCAAAGCTGACAATAGCTGTACCACTAAAGATATACAAATGGAAAGTGAAAAAATTCAGGATCAGGAAGATATTGGATCAGCTCACCTGCACTACTGAACTACACCCTCCATTAAACATGGAACATCTCATTTTACACTTCTTTGTAATAGACAAATAGGTGATTTATCTCCTGTAGTCCACAGGATATAAGAAATCATATTTTCACTGGTCTACTTTATTCTAGTTGCTGGATATCTTGGCTTTGCTGGCCAAAAGAGTAGCTTTTTCTCATTTGCACTTGGAGTTTGCCTTAAGGACGTTTGGCAGGATGAAGCTATGACATCTGTAATGGTAACAGCATGGGAAAGGACTGCCAAAGTGATCCTGTTTTAGTAAGTGGAATCACACTGCACTTATGCAGCCTTAAAAAGCCATAACATGACCCAGGACTTCTGGCATATCAATAAACAGAGGAGACATGATGTCTGGTTCTGGAAGCCTCTGAGATCACCAGAAGCACAGCATAGCAGTGAGGAGAATAGATCACTCTTTGCTCATCCTGTTCTTGCACAGGTATTTGCGCTTTCACATCACAGTGGTGTCACAGATCTCTGCTGTGACCCACCAGGGCTGTCATCAGGTCTGGGCCCTGCAGACACAACCTAACAGTGCCCAGAGCCCTTCTTGACTCCTTCCTTCTTCTCTGCTTTGAGCTCTCAGAGCAAGGAAAGCTTTGCTTTTCCCTTCGGGGATGTTAGGCCAAGAGTCTTCCACATTGATGGTTTGTCTGAGCAGCACAGAATCGCCATGGTTACAGCCTTATTTGTGGACTTAGGGAGAACAGCAGAATTCATGGAGCCAAACTCAAAAGCTCGTGTGTACATCAGAGAGATACAACTGGGGATAAGTCAACATCAGAAGGAAAATAAATTGCTTCTCCCACCACACAAAATGCCAAAAGGGACAGTCAGGAAAAGCATCATCGCATCAGGGCTTTGAGAAAGGTGAGCTCAATCATTTTCATTAAAAGGCTTAGGGAAATAACTAACCTTCATCCGAGTGAGTAGGCAGCTGCAACCCAGTGCTCTTTCTCCTCGAGGGTAAAGTTTAATTATTCTTTCAGAAGTGCAAACTCCTCCAAGCAGTTCTCTTTGCTCTTTATTTTGTTTTAGCCAGAAGTTGTAAGGTTCTAAATGCCCCATGTGTCTCCTGAAACCTCTGCTTGCAGCAGCACTGAAGGAGGAAGGAGGCTGTGAGAGGGCTTCAAGGTAGAGCTTAGCCTGGAAGACACATCTCACCTGTGTCAGCTTCCCTCTCACAAGTGTGACATGACAGAGTCACAGCCAACCCTGCAGGTGCAAGGTGCAGAAGCTGAGAAGGGCAGCTATGTCCTGACTGCCCATTTGGGTAGTGCCCCTTTGGGTAGTGCTGTCCCCCTTGAGAGCTCGCTCCATTCATCCATGAGCGGTCACCACCCTCAGCCCAGGCTGGGCACAGCCTGAGGCCAGAACCTGTACATGGACTCCCTCCATGCACAGCAGTATGAGCAGGTACCACAAGGTCCTTAGCCATGGAACACCCTTGCTCTTGGTAGCAATTCCCACTGTGATTCACTTGGCCTGCAAAGCAGCCTGACACGCACCCATACTCAAGCTGTACAGCACTGCCAAATCTCAACACCAAATACCCCAGCAGCAGAGCTTGTCCAATGGCACCATGCTGGAAAGCTGGCCACAGCCTCAGGGACAGTGCAAAATGCTGCTGTAGTGACATTGCAACTCATAGTCTCGAGGAATCCTTCCCACCAGGCACAGACAGGCACCAGGGTGTGGCTGGTATTTGCCCCGGTGGTGCTGTGGGTCAGTATATGACCCACAAGCTTCTCTCTTTCCAGGAAACACCCTCCAACACCAGAACACAAACTGCATCAGTCAGAGCCCTTGGAAAGCATCTAGAAAGCAACAAGTCCCTACCATTGTCACTTCTAGAGGTCACTGTCCATGAACAACATGACCACGTGAACTCCTTTTCCAGCTTCCAGCACAAGGTGGTAAAAAGCAGGCTCACTCCTCCCATTTCATCGGGCAGAGAAGCAGTCTGAGCATGCAGAAGAGCAAGGGAAGAGCCTTCCCTGGTGCAATATGCCTGACCTCTGCAGGTGTCCCTGTGTGGCCACCACTGCACCTTCTATCATATTCTGTGATTCTTTGAAACCTGCTGGACCCCAGAGGCAGTAGCAGCATAACAGCTTACAGGCTCAGAGAGAGACTTCTGCTGGTGTGAATTCCCCAGGAAATCAATGTATTTACAGCCCCAATTTAAACTGCTATAAGCACTATCACTAAAAACATATTTGCATTATTATCACTGCACTGCACAGTTAATTGCTGTACAAATATTTGTGCTGCCCACATTCATCACAAGGACCGCCACAGCCTCCGGGTGAACTTACTCAAAATCTGATGTGTTTTCCCAAGACTGGAAGTCTTAAAGGGGATGTCTCTATTTTGCACGCTCAGAGAAACACTGATCCAAAATTCCTTTCCACTGAAGTGGATCCAGAGCAACAGGAGACCATTTGCTTCAGAGGAAAAGCATGATGGGGCAAGACTTCCCAGGCTATATTTTTGGACCAAGAAGTCAGGCTGAACTTACCTTTCCTCTTGTCAGCTCATTGTGATTTATTTAGATTTATCACTAGTCTTTCCTGCTCCTCTCTCTCTCTCTCTCTCTCTCTCCCCTTTCTTTTTTAATTAGGCCACTGAGGCCTTGTTTTCAGAAACCGTCTGGATCCCAACAGAAGCTTTTAAGTCTCAGACATCAAATGGCAGGCAGTTTACTATAGTTAATTATGGTAATTTTTGCTTAGTAGTAGCTTCCCTCTGAAGAGCCAAAACTACTTAGAAAAAGCCCCAGCCTCAGGCATGAATTTCTAAGAACATATTTTTTGTCATTCATTATTTTACAAAGTTAAGTAGCAGCAGAAAGTTAAAACCCAGAAGGGAAAAAAGAGCTGACAAAACGAATAAGCTTTTGGGGGCTACACACCCTCACATGATTCACAACCAGACAACGTTTGCCTTTTGCAGGTATCAGGCACTGCTGTGCTGAGCTGTGGCACAGGCTCTGGGTCTCCCACAGCAGCCTGTCCCCTACCACAGCCGTGCTCAGCTAGAAAGGTTGCTCTGAATGGCACACAAGGACAGACAGGCCTCTAGCCAGCCCCAGAGCAGAGAAGGCACAAAGGTATCCTGAAGTTTCCCACAAAGAGTGTGGGCTGTGAGTGAGATGTGGTGTTGTGTGTGGAGTGCAGGTACCTGGCTGCACCATGCAGCCAGTCCCACAGGGATGCTGTCCCATTTGAATGCAGAGCATTCTGTGACCCACTGCAGGGCACCCCATGCAGCTCCAGACCAGTAATGTCACAGAAATAACAGAAAACTCCTCCCAAATACTTCTGTAGGGAGACCATATGCAGCAACGGGGCTTTCAAAATGCCCTGAGTAAGGCAGACCCTGCCTCCTAGCACGGATTCAGCCTGTGGGTGACACCATACTGCATGTTAAAAATTCGTATAACCATGGCACACCCAAAAATTATCCACTACAAAGAGTATGGAGCTGATTTATGCAGGGATGTAGGGCTCTTGCACAAGGAAAAGAGACACAGGCCAAATGGTGAGGAATTAAGAGCTACTTTCCCAATGTCTTGACAAACCATCACTTCGCTGCCTGCAGATTACTCAGTCTTACATGGGCTAAATATCTTGATTTCTGCCCCCACTTTTTCTGTTGCAAATCAAGAATATTAACCTCTATCAGTTTTCCAGGACTTCCTTCTAGGTTCCCACAAAAAAAAAATCTTTTTGAAGAGAAGTTCACCACCTGGAGAGGAGAGGAAGACAGAAGGAGAACTGACAGTTTGCCTTTGATTTCTGTGGCTACAGAGTCTGGCTAGATAATCTGGGACTTTAATACACAGATTCTTTCTTTTATGAAGGGTCTGAAAAGGTGGTGCTTTTATCAATTACTAAAATATGTAATCTTCAGGTCTGCTTTGCTACTGCTGAGTTTGTTTCATCTCCGGGCTCCTCTTTTAGGCAGTTTAGCATTTCATCTGGGAATCTAGAAACCACTGGGAACAGTTGAAGTCAAACTTTCAAATATTTATATTTGATGGGTTCAGAGGTAGGCACAAGAATGTAAAATACAAGTTCAGAGCTTCCTGCATAACCCATCTCAGCACTGGAGGAAAGGAGGAGGGGAAAATATATGTGTATTTCTAATTTAATCAAAAACAAGTATCCAAGCAATCACTATGATCCTTTCCAGAAGTTCTCATTCTGTGCATGTTGCAGCTGTTTGTTTGCCAAGTGGTTTGAACAGCTTAATCATTGTTTAGTGTAAAAGAAAGTAATTGATTTTTGAGTTTACACTGAGACATTGCACAGCACTGAGAAGATTGCCTGGATTTCCAAGAATATCTTTTAAAATAGTTTGTCTTTTTCAGCAAAGTGGATTTGGGTCTCTGCCTACTTTCAGACAATGAAATTCTGGCTCTCATAAAACTTCTTTCTATGCAAACATGACTAGGTTTCAAATCAAATATATCTGGTGCTTTAGGCCAAACCTAATGCACAAGAAAGATGGCCTCCATCATCCCTTCCAGCCCTATTCTGTACAGCTCTGGAATAAACACTGAGCTTGTTTGTCCTCTCACCACCCCCTACTTGAATGCTACAATCAATCTAGAGGGCCACCAAGCAGTGGACAAGAATTTGGCACTGGGACTCAGAGCTCCATCAAAGCCCTTCAGTGTCGATATGGTTTCACACCCTCCAGCCACACCAGGCCATGGTTACAACTTGAGGGCTCCTGCCAGGCATTAGAGACGATGGGACAATGGACAGGCTGGTGTGCTTTATCGATTTGTGGCACTAAAGAGAAAAGGAGCAGTGGAATGGAGCCAGCTGGCAGGGATAAACCTGAAGAGTTCCATTTCCCAGGCCATGCAACTCCACTGTCCAAGCTGAGACCTTTTCTTTCAGCACTCATGGCCTGTGCCATTTCCCTTCTGTGACAATTAGGGAGACCAGACAGCCCCTTCAAGAAAACATAAGGACAACTTGTGGAAGAGTAGCAGTGGTAGGACCAGCTGAAGTAGAGGGAAAACAACCATTTCTCCATGGCAAACTGCAAAACCCATCTAACTCCCAGGAGTAAAGCCCAAGGATCATTTGTTTGTGATCCCTCATGCCTCAGAGCCAGCTTTGCTTTCCCAGGACAGAGCCTGTCTCCTGTCACACTCCTTTATAACAGATTTTTGGAGTCATAAACATTCCACCCCACCCCCCACAGAAAAAAGGAAAAAAGCACCAAACCTTACAGGTAAGCACAAGGATCAAAACTGCAAGAAAAGTTTCATTTCATTAACTTTCGCTGCATAAACCACATGGTAAACATGGGGTTACAACAAGGCAGCAGTGGGAAAACTTCAGATAGCCTAAAATTCCCCCTTGGAGAAACCCACAGGACTCAGCTCTCTGGATATACTCACTTCTGCAAGTTCATACAGGATGAGAGTAATTCCTACAGTACCACATCTCACATTAACACTTCAAATCTTCCACTTTAGAATGAGAAGATTAGAGGACATAAAAAAACTCCCACATCATGCTAATACCTATCTCTTAAATAGATCAAGGTACTTTATATAGAATAGCTCAAAGAGAGTGATAACAAGGTCCAAGCCTGTGCTAAACGTCAGTGGAGAAATCTCAAAGCACTGTGGAGAGATGCTTTTGCTCTGAGGTCAGCATGTACACCACGAATTTCAGTTCCCTCTCCCAGTTCTTGTTTCCCAGATTCTGCAGTGCACATTCAAGAAGCAGCCGACTGAAACTTTGTTCACTCTTCTCACAACCTGCCTTGTTGCTGCATATGGCTTTCATAACCAAGACACAAAAGATGACATGACTTGGCCGTTGCCTTCTGGGTTGCCATCAAAAATCCCTCCTCTCTCATTAACCAGGCCCCTCCTTCATGTCAATGCCAACCAGGGCAAAAATAGTACATTCAAAAGAAGCAGAGCATGGCTTCTTTATACTCATTAACCCAAACTAAAAGAACTGCCTCGTGTTTCCCACAGCTGAGACAAAACCTATGGCAAGTCAGCGCAAGATTTCCTTTTATCTATCCTTTCAGCAATGCCATTACATTCTTTCTAATTAAAACATGCCCTTTGAGTCCAGGGAAAAGGGTTTCCATGTGTCCCAGTTCCTAACGTGCATTGGGGATGGGGATACAAAGACAGAAGGAATATCACTGTACTGGTGAAATCAAGTGTTTTGTTGGAATGTGTTTGCCTGTCCCCACATCACAGAGTTCTGAAGGGCCTTGGCAGTGGACACCCAAAAGTCCCTGGGTTTGTGTGCAGCTGAAGTCATTTGTCCACAGAGCAAATAGCCCTCTTCTTCTGAAACAAACAAACAGCAACCAAAAAAAAACCAACAAAACAAGGAACGAGAAAAGGGTTTAATCGCATGGAAACATGAACCACTTACCTCATCTCTCCCTGCTCAGGATCTCTTCAATCCAAGCCTCCAACCCTCCCACACAGGTACAAAGGAGTCACCTATTCCTCTGTCCATAAGCAGCCAAAATCTTGCCTGAAGATCGGCCTCAGCACACCACACTTGGACCAGCCAGCAGCTAACACCATCACACAACTCTGTCCCAGGAAACAAGTCTGGAAGGGAAACTCTATTCACTTGCCAAACAGAGCGAGCTGCAGGCACCAATTTCACTGTCTGTTTTAGTTCTGCTGCCTTTTGATCAGCCGCCTCAGCTCTGTTTGGGGTCGGGTTCCCCTCTACCCCGCACCTTGGTAATAGTGTTGCTTTTATGACCAGACCTGAACCATTGCTGTTCGTAGAGCAACCCTGAGGAGAGCTTGGTCAATTAAGAGTTGAGTTCAAACTCAACTTGAGTTCAAAAGGGTTTCCATCTCCAAAAAATCAATTACGGTGATTACAGACAATACAGAGGAGAAAGATGCAGGCAGACATGCTGATTAAAAAGGTTCCCATCCTGAGGCTCTGTTTCCACCTGCCAGCTCTCCTGCCTGTGTCATAGTCTCAAAGGAAGGGTCTCTATAGTTTTCCTTAGTCCAATTCACAGAAATTCAGCCTGAGGAGTTTCGAGGCCATTTTGTGGCTGCATTTGCTTAGGCTGATGGACTTTCCATGTGGCAGACCAGAGAGAGCTCAGGGGAGCCCTTCCATCAGGGCTGGGGCAGCCACATTGCTGCAGACACTGGGGTGAGGAGCATCTGTCACCCACATAGTAAAGGAAAGGAAAGGCATGTCCTTATCCAGAGGGCACTTTAAACTCTTCAGACTTTTGGAAAATAACGGCTCAGGCCCTGCTTAGGTTACTGGCTCCTGTGAAACCCATCCTCTCTCCCTGCCTGTGGCTGTGGTACAAAGCCTCCCCCTGTCCACATCCCCAGGCAGGTTGTGCATTCCCCACCACCAGTAGCTACCACCTCAGGACCCCTCTTATGCCACCTGGTGCCACACCTCATCTTCTGGTGACAACCAGGGGCCCAAGCAGGGTACTGAGCACGGCATCAGTAGGGTCTTCCCTTTGGAAACAGCATCTCTGTGCAGCCTCCTATCCCTCAAAGCACCACTGCAGAGGCCAGGCAAGAGAGCAGCCAGTCCATCTGCCTGCTCCCCTCAGTGCTGCCTGCAAGGATCTCCCCTCTCACAATCACTTGCACCCAGTCTGGTGCAAGAGCAAGTCAGGATTGGTCAAATCACTCGAACTTTCCTTGTCTCGTTCAATGATCTGTCAAATGATATTGGTAATACCTCACTAAGTCACAGTAAGGCTTAGTTAATTATTTTAATGCACATGTAGATTTCTAGAGATTTGTTGTATGCACACACATATGCAAACCATGTACTTCTGAGGGTGCCAGCCCTTGACTGAGTAAATCTTGGGGTCTCTAGCAACAGGCACGTGGTTGGGAAGTAGGAAAGTACCAAAAGTTATCTGTGGACAGATGGCAAAGCCTCCCCAGCCTCACAGGTACCTGTCCTGTATTTGTGAAGTACCCCGTCCATTTCTACAAGCTGCCCAGCCTACAAGCAAGAGCTTCCTATATCAAAGCAGCAAGATGATTCTCCTGCATAATCAAAATTAACCAATTATGTTGTGCAACAGCTTATTCATTTTGACATGCATAACTAAATAATTATTGCAAGTGTATGCAAAAGAGGCTGTAGCTTAATAGGCTCCCTATCTTGTTTGGTTTTGACCAGAACAATTGCCTATGAAGAAAAATCAGAGAGCTTTAGGCAGTTGCTACTGTTAAAAAACACAGTTTGTGGGGAGAAAGGAATATGCAGTGGGAAATAGAAGTCTCATTTGAATAACAAAACAATTGTTGTTGATTTCATTGTTGTTTATGAGCTATTTAAGCCCAGGGGTGGGTAGAAGAGGGGAAATAAGAGGAATTTACTGACAAACATATTTTAAACAGATAGCATCAATGATAAAAATCCCATTTTGAGTTTGAGCAGTGAGTAGCACATCATACGGTTTCTAGGAAGGAAATTTAAAAGAACTTAATGAGACATGAAAATATTGTAAAAAGTGGTATGTATTTTTCAAAATAAACACAAATAACACTTCCTTTCCCTTTGAGCTCTTAGGTCTTTTAATTTATTCAGCCAAACTTGCCATCATCAGTGTTAGAAAGGCTTGGAAAACAAGATGGCATTTAGCTTCCTCCCTTCAAGTCACGGCGAGCAGTTTCCAGTGCAGAGCTGGGAACATGTGAGACACCCCTGTGAGCCCAGCAAACCCCACCCCTCCTGCTGACTTCACTTGCAGGGGGTGGGAGTTGTGCTCTGCAGCCCACAAGCAAACAGAGAAAGAGGAACCTGCTGGAAGAAGCAGTCGGGTTGGAGAAGCACACAAGGAAAGGAGGCAGCAGTGCCTGCACACCACGCTAGTAGAGACCTCTCCGAGTAGGACATTGGTACTGTAACTAACACATCTGAGAATAAATAAGACTCAGGCACTGTCCACACATCTCAAATCAGTTTTCTGCACTACCATGAATCTGCTGCTTAAAATCTGTCCTGGTTCAACCATTGCTTTTTGCTCCACTGTAAGAGTTCACTTAAGCAATTTCTACTCACTGCACATGAAACAGCTTTGAGATCAGCTCAATTCCTATATTTTGGCTACATACGAAACATTCTCAGTTTAACAGCCCAACATTCATAGCGGAAAACAAGCTGGGCACGTAAAGGTCACAGGTTTCACTCCAGAGCAACTCCTCATACACAAGCATGGAAGGGACCAGTGTCACCTCCATCACCTGTAGGCACAGCCAGCCATGGAAGCCAACAGTGAAAGAGCACGAGGCAAAAAATCACAGGTGTTGTGGCATTTTAGACGGACGTGTGTGCACATAGAGGTCTTCAAATTTCAAAAGTTTCTCACAGTTTTGGAAAAACCATCCTATTTATGCTCTGAGGAGTTAGTCATGCTTGCTTTTATGTTTTGGGATTTTTCTGGGATTTGAATTTTTTTAACTAATAAAATTACTTATTGAGACATCTCACAAGATATGTAAGCAACATTTAAATTACAAAGACCTATCATTCTTGACAGGCATATTCAACATGTTTTGATATAAAAATTAAAGAAAAAAAGGAAGATAATTCTTTATATAGAAAGGGGAAAACATATTTCAGATAATTGCTTCACAAGTGATGACTTGTTATAAATGGATCAGTGCTTTCCTGCGAAGAAATACCCAAAGATATTCCTAATTAGCAGTAAGCTAATTACCACAAAGCCTCCCGTGTTCAGCAGTGACATGCTAAATCACCCCCGCTTGCAATTTCTAGAGCTTCACAAAAGCCAGAAGTGGGAAGAAGCACTGAGAGGAGTCAGCGCCTGCTCTCCTGGGAACAGGCTGCAGCTCCCACTGCTCTGAGCAGCACGTCCTGGCGGGACCCTGCACCCTCACTCCCATCCCAGCCTTCCCTCCAGGCCAGCTCCATCCCTTCACCCTCATTGTCTGTGCACAGCACTGCTCTTTTCTCACACCTCTTCACCACTGCTTCCCCTGTCCTGGTTTGATGTGCTGAAAACCTGGCTATTCCCAACAGCACAAGGTAGCCAGAGCCTTTCTGTAAAAGCTTTTCCAGTCTGCCCATCAAGTGAGGAACAAGCTGCCTACAATGAGGCAAGGGCATTGCTTTCTGCACACAGGTAGGTGTTTTAGCCAGGCAAGAAGACGAAACAGAGCATTTAGTGTGCAATGTTTGAAAGTTATTTTGAGTTGGCTGTTTGGTTTTTTTCCTAAAGATTGACAGAAGTTCCCAAATAAGCAAGCAAACAAAAATAAACGGAATTTCTTTCCATTTTCAAACACTGAGGTATTTCAAGATATCCCCATTAAACCCTATACTAATTTCTACAACCTTCAAGAGAGAAAATGGGGTGATGAAAAAGACTGGAAATGAACCCGAAAAAGTTGTAAAAGTCAAAATGGTTGAATTTCAACATTTACGATGCAATTTTTTTTGTAGATAGAAGCAAATTGGATTTGACTTTGTTAAAAAACAGCAGGAAATTTCAGTGGAGACAAAAGCTGCATCATGGCTGTTTCTCTTCTCTGCTCAAGCTCAAGTTCAGCATTTCTCCTTCTTGCCATCCTTGACTCTTGAGTCACTCAGCTCAGGGGTATGCGGACAAAGCAGCTGGATATGCAGAGGTCTCCTGACTTGTAACTGCTCCCAGATATGAAGCAGGATTGTCAGGAGGTTCCCCAAATCACAGGTGTCCTGGGGAATCCCAGGTTCTCCAGATCACCAGCATGTGGCACTAACAATGGCACTGGCCCAGCTCCAAGGAGCCCCAAGTGCCCTGTTCCCACAGGAACACTGTGGACTCTGGGCCCTGGCCTGGCTGCAGTGCTTGGGGCTGTTGTGGAGATGGGAACTGCAAAGCGAGCTGCCCCAGAGGCTGATTCACAGAAAGAGCTTAATTTAGCCTCTCTGAATCACCCTGCAGAGGAGATGGCTGCTCTCTGACTGCAAAAGGAACTGGAAAGATTGGTGGAAAGTTTTCCTCTGTGAATCCTCATCCCCAGTGTCTCACAAAGTCTGTTTCAGGGCTTAATCCACACAGCCCAAATCTTAAACTGTCGCTGCAAGCACTATCAAGCAAACAGAACAAAAATAGCTGGGACAAAGCCAAGAGTACCAGGAACCACTTTTGTTTATGCTACAGACCATCCCAATTCAAACATCACCAAAATCAGGCCCAGAAAGCCACCAGTGTTCCCTGACTGGGGACCAGGGTGAGCCCAGGGCTGCACTGGAACTTCAAGGACAAGCTCGGCCATGACCCAGACATGCTGCAGCACCGAGGCTTCTAGAGGCAGGGAGTGACCCAGCAGCCTTCCAGTCAGCCCTGCACCCACCTAAAAATCCACACAAAATCATGGCTCACTTGTCTTGCTACTTTATAAAAAGGATCTTGAGCAATTATTAAATCACAGAGACAAACTTAGAAGGGAGAAAAAGGTTCCCAGACTCCAGCTCTCAGAACAGCCTCACACATCCAGAATATCTCCTTGCCAAAAGGAAAAAGCTTGATAAGGGTGTTAATGGCTGGGAGAGAGACTCAGGAGAGCTCTCTGTGTTTCTGTTTTATTTCCTGGAAATTTGCTAAGGGGCTCTCTTGGGCTGATAAACTTCAAGGACAGAGTTTACATGCTCGCACTGTGGGCCAGTCTGTCTGCACCCTACCTTGCCTGCATCCTCCACAGCCTTTTAAACTCAGCAGTTTTGAAAAAAGTGGGGAAGGAAATCTGCTCTCTGCCCTTACCAGAGCCACACAGGGATATCTGCAGTTGTGGCTGCAGATATCCCTGTGTCACAAAGCTTGTGCTCAGCTACAACAGACACATCCAGAGGGAAAGGGGCTTTGCTCCTTAGGGATGGGCAGGCCAGTCCTCTGAATCCTTCTGCATTTCTATGGACCAAGAAACTGCCACGAGGCTGCTCAGGGCTGGTGTGGGGAACACAGCCTTGTCCTCTGCCCAGGGGAGAACAAGGAGAAACACGGAGCCACTATCAGTGCTCCACAGGGAGCCAGAATTCCCCATCCATGACAGCACCAGGGAGGATCAGGGCTCTGCTGTGCAATGAAAGCACAAGGCAGACTCTGACACCACGTTGTCTCCATCAGGGTTAGTCCAGGTTTTTTTGCTCTGAGAGGCACTTGTGGGGGCTGATCCACAGCTGCAAATCCAAGCCCAGAAGTTAAGTTTTTGGGATCCCCCTCCACACCTTGTGTCTGTGTGTGCTCTTTGTTGTCTCACATTGAGACACAATGGGCAGCTGTTGCCATCACAAAAAGGCCACTGAACTAAACAAATTCCATTCAGAAGCTGTGTCACAGGCTCCACCTCATGCCCTGAAACAATCCCGTGCATCAAACCCCATTGCTTTTACCAGCTTTACTTCTTGCAAATGACTGGAAGTGTAAAGCAATCTGAAAAAGTGAATGTTTTGCAGATCAGACACTGCTCGTTGCAGAATGTTACAGCTCTTAAATTATTAATAGTAAAAAATGAGGTGTCCCAGAGCTGCTCATTTCTGGATGAGGGAGAGTAGGAGGGGGGTGAGAAGAAAGTATTGTGCTATTACAGGTTATTTTTATCCAATGTTTCTATGCTTCTGTCATTAGCTAATTGATGACACAGCCTGTTTAATATTATGTCTGCCTTTGGTATTTATAGCTCACCAATTACTGTAGTATCTAGGTGCTACTAACAAGCTGCTCTCAGATGAATTTGGATGTTCATGGGTGGATTCTTTGGCATAAGGAAGTGAAATTCCCTTGAAGTCAGAAGCTTCATACTAGCCAAGGATTTACTGACTAGCCCACTTAATCATGTCTAGCGATGCTGGATCCAGTTAATCCATTACTGGGACGCAGCAACATCAAGATCAAGGCACCATATTGCATAATGCAACAGCAACCACCCCAGGCACCTTCAGCACTTCTCCTGCACCTGTCACCAGAGATGTCTGAGACACAGTTCTGCAGAGGGACACCTCTGAGTGTCACCATTTCCTTGAGCAGGCCCTGGAGCACTCAAACTAAACTTTCAGATATTTGATCCAAACACCAAATCTGTGAGAGAGGGAGAAAAGAGAGGCCAATTTCCAGGCAAATTTCCAAGTCCTCCCAAATACCAATGAGATGTTTTTAGTGGAATTCACATCACCGAGCCATGGTATCATAAGTTGTGTGAGGTCTTGCACTTGTAGCAGATGGCACTGACCTTTGGGCAGTGCTGCTGAAAGACAAGTGGTATCATCCACACTCAGAGCAACATCTGAATGTCAAAACTGCTCTCAGCTCTGACAGACAGACACCAAACAGCTCAGTTCGACCTTTGTCCAGAACCTCTCATTGCTACAGTACATTAGCAGGGAAAAAAATGTCTCAGGCATATTAATTTCTCTTTCTAGCACCTACCCTACAGCTTCCATCCGATGATGACACATCCACGGCCCCAAGGACATGGTGTTCACAAAGAGCTTCCTGTTTGAGATGCAGGTCCCTTGGGCTGTGAGCCATCAGCAGGTCCTCTTGGTTTGTGGGACTCAGCAGCACAAGGACTTAACTATTCAAGACCCACCAGGAAAAAGCCCCAGACAAAAGCCTACCTTCTTCCAAGTGCTACAGGTGGCATGCACAGGAGCGGTTACCTGCAGTAAAATGGCAATTTTCTGTAATTGTAAACTACGTTGGTGCCCATGTATTTCATTCCCGCCTTTACTGAGTAAATCTGAGAAATAATGAAACCTGTGGAGAACATTTGAACTTTTATTGTACAGGGTAAAAGCTCTATAACATTAACAAATCAAAAAGCATTACTTCCCGAATAGCAAAATGCCAGGCCATTTACATTAGCCATGCTCAGATTCCTGCTGCGATTGGTGTGTAATTGTCCATCAGCAAGGAACAATCTCTCAAAATTAGTGCTTGTCACAGAGCTCCAGACTGCCTAGAGCAGCACTTAACAGGGCTTATAGCCTGAAATGCACAGAAATCTGCTTTTAACCCCAAATGAAAGAACACCTTTTCCGGTGCATTCTCTCTGTAGCTGCCCCCTGCCTCCTTTTCATCTGCCTTTCATGAGGAAAACTAGTTTGGCCTTAAAAAAATAAAATAAAAAAAATCTTTCTTTCATAGATCTGGCATGTTGTGAAACAGCTTCACGTGACCCACAGATTGCTGCCCCACAAGACCCATGGGGACTCCAGGAACTTCTGTATCCCGGTGCAGCATTATATCACAGTACAATTCTGCAGCCACTGCGTGGAAGCGACAAGCCATGAGACAGCAGAGGCTCAATGGCAGCTGAAGGGGACATTCCCTTCCCACCACCCAGCCAATTCCTCAAGGCACCCAGTGTCACAATGCTTGGTCTGGCCAGAACATGCCCCATCAGAAACAAACACCCCAGCACCAAGGAATTAGCTGCTCCTTCTCCTTTTCCCCCACTTCTAGCCAGAAATTTTGTTATGGAGCTGAGAGCACCTCGCAGTTGCAAGTTTTGTTAAAATAAGCAGTTGAGAAGTTTCAGTTTCAACAAGCCAGCACATTCTGCCAAAATGCATTTAGTTAGAAAACTCCCAACCAGCTGTGATAGCATTCAAAGTTTCTTTGAATTTTCTTTTTCATTCATAAAGACTGACGGTATATTTAAGTTAGAAAGTGACTGAGAAAAGTTTATATGCCTCCAACATTGCCTCCTTTAGTGGCAGCTCCCCTGCAGGAAAAACAATAGCCTTAATTTTAAAAGCGAAGGGGAAAGGCTGCAGAAACATCAATGGAGGAGATTAGGTGGACTGGGGAGAAAAACAGCACAATTAGTTCTTGTCAATACCCAAATGACTTCTGCGGGATCTTCCAGCTAAGCCGGTGATGGAGCAACAGTGTCAGGCTGTGGAGAAAGCAGCTTTGTCCTTCTTCGTACTCCAGCACACAGCCAGTGACAGAGCCTCCTCTCCAGAATTTTCCCACCTCTGAGGGTTGCTCTCTGTTTCATACCTTGTTTTCCTTGGCTCTTATTCCCCTTTAAGCTTTACCAGTCTCTAAAAGCACACAAACATTTGGGGGGCTGTTCAGAAGTTTACAAGCCTCCCACAAGTACCCAGAATAAACTCATCTCTAGCAATTAGATGGAGGCATTTTGCTGATTTCAGTTGGTTGCAGAAGGAAGCAGAGGAGCAGTTCTGCTTCCTCTCTGTACTCATATCACAGAAACAGCAATTATCAGCAGAGGAATTGGCACAATAGATCAAAACAGGAGCTTGAATGCCTGAGTAGCCTCTACCCAGACAGACTCTTCAGGTGGAGCAAATCAAAGCAAAGGGCAAGGTCCCGGAGAAGTAATTTACTTTAGCAGCTCAGTCTTAATCTGTCAACAGCTCTCCTCCAAGGCACGTTAAGAGAATAAAGCCAGAAAAGCTGGGACCCTCTCGGAGCGTGCTCTCCTCCCAGCACGGCACAGAAGGTCGCCGTCCTCTGTGCACTTAGGGCTGAGCAAAGTGCAAGGAGCTGAGAGCACGTTCCCTGCACTACATGGCAACGGGGAGCAGCCTCTGACCCAGACAGCGAGGGGAAAAGCAGCTGCTGCACAGGAGGCAGCTATTTTCTTTCCCAGCACGCAGCCCTTCCTCAGCCATTCCTCGCCTGCCATGATCGCAGCACTCAGGCTCCCCGTGATGAGCCCTGTCTCATCTTCAACACTAAAAGGAGCACCACAGGCACTGACTCTGCTGGAGCAGAGGGATCAGCACCTGTCCTGAGTCTGGAGAAAGGCAGATCTGCCACGGCATCAGTTCCCTCTGCTTGTGCACAGTATAACCAGAGGGAAAAAGACCTGGAGCATCTGGGGACAGCGCAAGTTATGCCTGAGCGTCTCTCACTCCTTGCCGCAGCCCTGAGTTTCAGGGTGCTGCTGCAACCTTCCATGAGCCATTCTCCAGCATGTGCCATCTCCACAGAAGCCACAGCAAGGGACTGAGCATATCCTGTATTGCAATCTTTTTACCGTGCTGGGCAAAGAAGGATCCTGCCAGGGCGGCAGTGACCAGTTCACTCAATTTGTGCACAGCAGCTTCAGGATAAAGCTCATAATCTTCCTGGGCTCAGGGTGCTTTGTTTAGAAAGCACTATCCCTCACCTCTATCCAAATCATGCTTCCAGGTGAACAAACAGGGCAGGGCATGAGAAAGGACAGCCCAGCTGCACAAGATCGGGAGAAGTAGGAGAAAAAACCAGAACAGACTACTACAGGTTTTACTTCAGTCTGAAGGCATTAAATAATCCCCTTGAGCTGAATCAGAGGTTTGGGAGAGCTGAACAGTGATTTGCTGACACACGATGACACTGTTTGTTAGAGGCTGGATGGAGAAGAGCTCCCCCAAGGGTGGTACAAGGCTGCTCCCCACCATTTGCCCCAGCTCCTGGACTGTTGCTGGCTCAGGCAGGACACTGGGCAGGATGTCCCCCCCTTACACTACAACACCCCCATTCCCTGCTCCTTGGCCAGCACCCTCCTGCTCTGGAGTTCACACCAGTGCAGGCCTGCAGAGATGAGCTGACACCAGCATCAGCATCCTGCCCTGCCTGCAGTTCCTTTGCTCTACATTTTGCACATCCCAGACAACCCAATACAGCAACTGGAACCTGAGCTAGATAAATGGCCAAGCTGTTTCTCAGGATTAATCATCCTTAGATATGTTGCATGAGACTGCCACAGCCTCCACGGTTGGTGAGGTATTTGCTGTCTCAACTCATTGGGAGTCAAGAAAATGAAGCAGCTGTGTGAGGTATCCCATTACTTAGACAGTTTGTACTGAACCTGAAGTACCTCACAGGGAGACAGCCAAGAATTTATCCTTCTGTTTTAATAGTCCTGCCCCTCATCATAGTGTAGGAGTCTGAAAAGTTACAACAAAAATCCTCTACAGAGACGGTAAAAGTGTCCATTACTGCCCTATGCAAATTCACTATTTTCAATGAAGAAACCCTCAATACACACATAATTTTTTTAAAAAATGTGACCTTTAGCTATAAAACAGATTTTGCCCAGATTTTGTCAGCAGCTTGTCCGATTCCTTGCATAGATGTTCCATTCAAGAGATGCATAGGGTTGGGTCAGAGGCAGAGGAGGTTAACTCTGCTAAATTCATCACACCAGAGAAGCTGAAGGAGACAGGACTGACTAAGGGGACAGACAAAGCTCCAAGGATGTTCAGCGCAGTGCCTGGATGTTCATCTTGGTTATGAGAGGGGAGAGCCAGCAAAGCTGCAGGATTGCAGCACTGTCTCTCACCACAAAGGCACAAAGCCACCTTTCCTACTTGTTTAAAGACCTCTTCATCCCATCTCTTTCCCTGCTGCTCCTCCCTGCTCTCCTACCCCCTGCCCTCTCCTCCCCCACCTCATACCACCTCATTTTTGTTCCTCTCCTCAAACCTGCAGCTTCCACACAGTATATTTTGGTGTACATTAAGGATAAAAGAACCAGAAAACAAAGGTGTGAGTCCTGCTTCAAGGGGAAGAAATAAAACCAGCCTCCCTACCCTTACCGTGAGAGCAGAGGCATGCACACAGCCACTGGCAGCACGGCTTCCCCAGCAACTTACACTGCATGAAATACAAATACATTATTGGCTAAAAATCGGTGTTTACTTTTAGCACAGATGATAACTCCTGCCAGCCACATGTATCTCCCCACAGATCAGATGTTAATGATGATGCAGCAGCTCAGCCCACCAAAACATTTGTTGGGGTGGTGTCTGCATGGGAGGCAGCAGAAGGCAATGGAGGAGGAGGTGGGGGACCAAGCCCAGGGCCCCTCTGTAAAGGCAGAGTTGGTCCTGCAGCCCTGGCTCCTGACACAGGCCCTGGCATTCTATTGCTGCCCCTCCATGCTCCCACAGCTCTGCCCTTCCCCTCTCTTTCACCAAACCTCCACGTCTGGGCCTGAGCCACCCTTCCAGCCACCCACACAGATCAAGCCCATTGGGATCTGTCTCAGTAGACAGGATCCAAATACTTTTGCCATCTACTCTAAAACTGGTGCCAGGCTGACCATGTGTCAAGCACCCAGATCCAGGCTGGAAGATCACGGCCCCTCCAGGCAGATGCAGTTACCCCCATACCCCGCATGCTCCAGGGAATGTTGGCAGCAGACAATGGGAGCCATCCTGTCTTTTAAGTATGTGCTGTGCATACATCCATCACCAACACGATTATCTTCTAAGTATTTATGTCATTTGCTGCAGTCCTCCTCAATAAATCAGACTGCAGCATTAACATCAAACCATAAGGGAAGATCGTTTTATACAGTAAAGCAGTGCTTTAGAATTGCTTATGACTGCTGTATTAAAAAAAAATAATAAAAATAAAACCTACTCATAGTTCCAAAACAGTGATGACTTTGCCTTTAAAAATGATTTAGATATTAAAGAAAAATAATAGCCCCAGAGGGGATAATTGCAAAAATGCAACAAAATAAAATAAAAATTAAGAAGAAGATGGGAAAATGTACCTTCAGCTCTGTAAATCAGAGCTTTCCCATCCTAAACACACAGCAGTGCTGAGAAGCAGCATATTGGCATAGCAGTGCTGTTTTCCTTGTGTTCTTAACACACTTTTGGTTAAATTAAGAAAAGTGACATTCAGAGTAAATGTGTGTTGTGCCCCTGCCCAAGCAGTCAGGGAGGAGAAATCCTGTCAGCAGCAACATGGTGCAGTCATTTCTCACCCGAGAGTAATGTGGTTCTGGGTGCTTTGAAGTCCCCTGTTGTCACCACTGATCCCCAGGCAAGAAACAGGGAAATGCGCATTCCAGAACCAGGGAAGAGCCTGCCCTGGCACAGCAGCTCTCCTGTGAGAGAGTTTAGGACACACTAATGTCATTTCTCTAATGATAAAAAAATGATGCTGTTCACTTCAAGAATCAACTCTTCTGTTATTTCCCATACCATAATATCTGGCTACATGTAGTGCCACTTTCAGTGAAGGATGGAGAGAGGACACTCTAGAAGAGGATCGCAACGTTTGTGTAGCAGTAATAAAGACAAGTGGTGCAAGAAAGCAAACTCATTCCTACCTGCAGAGACCTCCAAAGCAGCGAATCTGCCCCAAAATGACAGAGCAGATCCAGGAGGATGTTCCAATACTCCAATTCCCATCACCCACACAGCTCCTTTAAAGGACCAGAGAGACCTCCTGGCACAGAGAGGGAGTCGGGACAACTCAACATAGAGCCATGTGGGATGGAGGTGTGTCTTGTCCACATAAATCCTGTAAGCCAGAGCCCTCACCAGTGCCTGGTGCTCTCAAAGAGAAGGACAATGATCCTCTTTTCATCCAACTCTGAAAGCAGAGACCGTACAGCTCATCTGGGCACTTCAGAGTTGCTCGTGTTGAGGGAAACTCTGTCCTGGTGACTCAGTCACTGCCCATGATCCCTTGTTCACTCTCCTTAGCACAGGTTCTCCTGAGCATCATTTTAAATCTTTGAGACTGTGAGGTCCTTGGAAGTCAGGCTCCTCCTGGCTGAACAGTTGGCCAGCACCTCACACATGGGATAAGACTTTGCAGCCCCAACACAAAAGAAAGTTGTTCCAATGCTCCACAGTGCACTAAACCTGCTGTGCACCTCATTCCCCCTTCTCCCCCAACAAAGATCCCTGCTTCATTTTCCCATGCAGAATACAATCATTACACTCTCACATTGCACTATAAATAAGGAGCTGGAAACACTCTTCGCCTATTTGTCAGGCACTGGAATCTTGCACCAAATCTTTACTAAAAGTCCCATAAAAGCTATGACAAGAAAAGGAGAGTGGGCTAAGCGGTGATGGGAAGAGTCTGGCAGTACCTGAGCAGGGCTGCAGGCTCTGTGCTTACAGGCATCAGCCCAAGCCATGTGAGGCATTCCAGTGCTCCACCTGCCACCACCTGTCCCTATAACATCCTCCTGCCAACACTGCCATCAAAGTCAGCTATTGCACGTGTACAGGCATAGATCTCCCTACCTAAGGGTGGCTTTACCAAGGAAAGCTTCACATAAGCTCGGGGATAAATCAGGAACAATCATACTGCACCGTTGCGGTGTGCTATGGACATTGCGGCACTGCACCAGGTGCCCACCCAGCAATGGCAATAGCCTTCAGCAAGCAAAGGTCAGCCCTCGTGGTTCCAGCTGAGCTGCTCAGGAGCCGGTGTAATGGTGACCAGAGCATCTGTCACACAGGCAGAACCCTTCCAACACACCCAGGAGTGGCTCCAGAAAGGTGCAGGAGCAGCCAAGAGCACCCCAGCAGATCACAGCTTGCACCAAGGCAAGGCTGGCCCTTGGCTCCACACAGCTCACACACACACAGTTGGATAAACAACAGGCACTGGGCTGTGTCACAGGCACAATCCTGCCTCCTCTCCAGCAGACCTGGAGCAGCAGCAAGCAAGCAGAGGAGCAGAGCCCTCACAAAATCCCAAAGCTGCTGCACTGCAGAAGTGTGAAGAGGGGAGGGGAGGGGAGGGGAGGGGAGGGGAGAGGAGGGTGTTGTTACAGCAGCATTCAGAGGAAGAGTTTGTGAAGTTCCCAGAAAGGAGACTTTGGGGATCTGGGACAAAGAAAGATGTTAAGATTATGCAAATGTTCCTCTTGTGTCTCCCAGGAGTCCCTAGCTTTGCATCCCAAATTATTCCAGCTCCTCATTAGTTTCTATCCCCTGCTCACCAAGCAAGCCAAAATGTCATCCAGTTGTCAAAAGCTACCACATATCCCGGTGCAAACATGTTTGCTCCCTCGTGCTTGGTCTCTGTGCCAGAAAGATTCACTGCACCTTTTCTTCTCATTTCTTATTTTAATCTCCCCAAATGACACTACTGGGATGGGTGGGGATTGTTGCTTCTGCACAGCCCAGCTCCATGCACTCCCTCCACCTCTCAGCACCTGGAAACACACTGGGCCTTTAGAAAACCTTCCCACCAAACCCACCTAGAAACTTCTCCCACATGGCGCTCACCATCCAAGGAAACAGGCCTGACTTAGAGAACAACATCCTAAACTCACTAAGAAATAATTCAAAACCTGCAGTGCAGCAAGGTTTGACCCTAGGTCAGCACAAACCCATGGGCTGTGTTATTACTGCTTCTGTGGAGCAAGACGTGACCAACATGCACCCACCCACCCCAGAGATCTTCCCATCACACGGGAGCAGGGCAGCTTCACACCCATTGCAGCAAGGGAGACCCTTCCCCAGCTCTCCCAGTTAGCAGAGCTCACCTGGCCCTAGAGGAAGCACCAGGTACAAGGCCAGGAGCAGCAGAGTTGCTGAGGGCAGTCATAGACAGACAGCCTAGACCCTTCTGGCTGACACACTAGCCTGGAAGCAAGTCCTTGTGGAGGAGAGGTAGCTTCTGCCACCCCTAAACTCTGCAAGCAAAGCAGGAAAGCCCAGCAAGGTGGGGACAAAGGGGCTTTGGCAAGTGATCTGCACAGTAAATTAGGTTTAAAGGAGATGGATGGCATAAAAGGGCCATAAATGCACCACAGTGATTGATGCACAGCCCTGAGCTGTGGTTACAGTCCCATGATCCAGAGGCTGCATTAATCACCACTGCACCCGCTAAACTCTGCTCCAGTTCTGGGAGCAGTTTCCCTGGAAAATAGCTCATGTTTCTAGGATTGCCAGGTCTTTTACTTTTTGGTTTCTTCTCTCTCTCTCTCTCTCTCTCTCTTTTTTTTTCTTTAAATAAGTAGTAAACTCATCAAAGTCCTGATGTTTGCTCATGGTCCCCAGCCCTTCCCACCTTCCATGATGTCCTTCTCCCCAAGGGGCTTTCAGTCTGTCCCACTCTAAAAATAATTCTAGAGAAATTACAGAGGAGTTGTACTCCATCTGTCTCTAAAAATGGGTTTTGTGCTCATATTATTTGTCAGTGACACTCCATCGCCACAATTACCACGGCTATTTTATCTCTCTCTGCCTGTAATGCTGATGAGAGAGCAGCAAACTGTGCTGGGTTTTAAGCTGAATAAGTCACTTAAATACATTTATACCGCCAGATCACAACATAAAGCATAAATCTAACCATCTATCATGCACTCACTTGATACAAATACTCACCATGATATCAGGCAAAGCAATCACAAGAAAAGCACAGAATGATTTGAGCTGCAGTTGCCTGCAAGTATTTGACAAGGGTATTAGATGAAAAAAAATTCAGAAAAGGGATGAAGCATCTCACCTAGATGTGGCTTTTGCTGTCTTATTCCAGAGGGAAAGCAGGGACTTGAAAAACTTCTTGGTAGATTTGCAGCTATGCTTGTAATATTCTAATCCAGCAAGGGATTGCCCAAGGCTCGGCGTTGAAACTGGGTTCTTTCCATGACAAATCAAAGAGAAAAAATGCCTGGAGCCAGGATGCTTGGTATGGGGGACCAGGCTTGGGTTCTGCCTGCAAAGCATCCCGCAGCTGCCCTGCCCAGCTTCACTCCACTGCCCTGTCTGTGCATCAGGGCTGGAGGGCCTCTCCTCATCACTGCTGGGCCAGAAGATGGGAGATAGTTGGGATGATGATTGGATCCCACATACCTGAAACACTTCTCTGAGGGACTCTGCCATAGGGTAGAAATCAGCGTGTGCTTCCAGATGCCCGTCCAAGATGTGGTGCAGTGTCTGAGTGGGGTTGTATTGATATGGTGGGTGTCGGCTCCTCTCCTTGTAGCCTTCATCTAGAATGTGCTAGAGAAAGGTGAAATTCTGTTACAGACCTCACCATGTCTCATCCTAGGCAAGAGCTTTTCTCCCAGCAGGCATTTAACACAACACGTGTATTCCAAATTCCCTTCTCCCTCAGCATGAGTCCAACACAAGAACAAGGAAGATGTGAGCCATGGTGTGAAAGCCTTGCATGGTAACACATTTTTGCCTTTCTCTTTCTTGCAGGTGCTCAGAGAGGAGAGGGATGAAGGTACTGCACACTCAAGTTGGAGACAACACCTCAGCCTCTCATCCACCTGAGGATCTCTGCTCCCAACGCTCGCCTGTTCCCTGAGCAACATTCTGCCTGCAGCACATCACTGTGTGGATTGTGCTTTAAATGGAAGCATTTCCTCGTGGAAACACTGTTCAGAAATCCCAGTCTTACTGTTTTTCCAAGACTCAAATAAAAGCCACCAAAGGGTTGATTTTTCCCCCTAGGATTGCTGTCTGCTGGGTGTCCCATCAGGCATCTGCCAAAGGTGGTTTCCCAAGGCTGCCCTGCACTATCCCAGTCCTAGGAGAAGACTTTCTCCACACTCCACTTCTTGGTAGGTTTAAGTAAACCCCACTGGCTTCTCAGCAAACCTGGCCTGTCCTGGTGAGCTGGGGAAGAGGGCAGGAGAGGGGCACTGTGCAAAGTGGGCCAGCAGCCCTGCCCAGTTTACCTGGAGGAATTTGCCCATGCATGGATCAGGCTGGGGGCAGAGGTGACAGGAGGGAATTGGGCAGGTCACAGTGTCACCAGAGCAGGAGAAAGCTGTTTTATCTGATTATCAGGAGGCAGGATTGTATCACAGACCCCAATACTCCTCTGTGCCATGCTCAGGTGAATTTTAGCTGAATATATGACACGAAAAGTCTCAAGTTCCCTTCCTCAACTTCAGGGGAAAAAAAAAATCTCAGCGACCTGTCTTGCCCATAGTGCCCACAGAGCACCAAAGGCAGCACACGGCCACTGTATTATGCTTTGCTTCTTCTCTAAAATTCATCTTCAACCCAGGCAGGGCAGCTGCCTGGATAAAGGCAGAGGCCAGTGCTGGGGTACAGCAGCGAATGCCACCACTCTTCCCCCAGGCAGACCCCGGGCTGTTTGGATGCATCAGCTCAGGGACTAGAGGCAGCCAAGGGCAAAGCAGGTGCAGCCCAGGGACATGGAATGGTGCTGGGGAAACCAGAACTGGCAGCACATGGAATAAAAGAAAAAGAAAGTGAAGAAAGCAAGGTCCCAGCTGCAAAACTTGATCAAAGCCCTGAAATCTGCAGGCTGCCAGCAAAGGGAATAGGCAGGGGAGAGGCAATGGGGGGCAGAGGGCTCTGGAGCTGGCTGCCAGCTTGCACTAAAGCAGATAGGAAAGAAAAAAAATCAGTTATCCCTCAGCCTCAAGTAAATTACAAGACACATCCCTCAAGAGCACAAGGTGAAGCTCTTGATCAGACAAGCGATGCTGGCGTGTAATTCCCCTTGATATCAGCTGATTTGAATTTTAGTGCTTATGAAGGGTGCATGACTGACAGCTCTGCAAACTGCAGGCATCTGTTCCCATGCAGAAGGAGCAGAGCACACAACCCTGGGCACGAGCACCCCCATGCCAGCTCTGCTGCTGGCTGGGGCTGCAGGGAAAGGCGGCACATCGAGAGAAGGAGGAGAGAGCTCATCCCGTGCTCCATCCAGCCCTTGCATACCCCACCAGAGCTGGGCACGCGGGGCCTGTTGGTGCCACGTGGAGACAGGCATTTGCCCCATATTATGTAAAGAAAATCAAGTTAGCCACCAAAAAGATAAGGTCTCCCAGGGTTATGAGTCCCATTTTCTGACACCTGATCACACCATGAGAGCTGGGTAGGAGTGTAAAAGTAGAGGGGAGAGTGTATTCCAACACCCTACCAGTACCAAAGTAGTCTTTTGGACACACATTCTCCCTTCTCACCTCCCCACAGCAGGATCAACCATGGGGTCTACCAACAACAAAACCCACCAGAGACCACACAGTCTTGTAAGACAGAAGCACCTCATTGCTGAGAATGACCCTCAGCGTATCCATCCAGAGTATCAGGCCACTTATCCTGAGTTACTGACCATGGGACAGCTATTCACAGAGTCATAGAATTTGCTGAATGGGAAGGGACCCACAGAGATCATTGACTCCAGCTCCTGGCCCTGCACAGGACACCTCAAGAGTCACACCCTGTGCTTTGAGAGCATTGTCCAAATACTTCTCACACTCTGTCAGGCTTGGTGCTGTGATCACTGCCCTGGGGAGCCTGTTCCGGTGCCCAAGCACCCTCCAGGTGCTTAGGTTTGATACTTTTCCCCAGTATCAAACCTAAGCATTCCCTGGCTCAGCTCAAGCCATTTCCTTGAGCCCTGTCACTGGTCATGAGAGTGAAGAGATCAGTGTCTGCCCCCTCTCCTCTCCTCACAAGGAAGTTGTAACTGCAATGAGGTCTCCTCTCAGTCTCAACAAACCAAGTGCCCTCAGCCACTCCTCACACAACTTCCCCTCAGACCCTTCACCCTCCTGGTGCCCCTCCTCTGGATGTTCTCTAGTAGTTTAGTGACTTTTCTATACTGTGGTACCCAGAACTGCCCCCAGCATTCGAGGTGAGGCCACCCCAGTGCAGAGCAGAGCGGGACAATCCCCTCCCTTGCCTGGCTGGCGATGCTGGGCCTGATGCCCCCCAGGACACGGGTGACCCTCCTGGCTGCCAGGGCACTGCTGACTCATGTTCAACTTGCCACTGACTAGGACTCCCAGGTCCCTTCCCACAGTGCTGCTCCCCAAATTTTCACTCCCCAATCTATACACACAATCCCATTCCAGACACAGAATCTGGCACTTGCCCTTGTTAAAAATCACACAGTTGGTGATTGCCCATCTCTCTAATTTGTCAGGGTCTCTCTGGCCTAGGAATGGTTTGCATGCCATCAAAAGTCAATTTCAATGGTGAAATTCAGAAAACAAATAAAATAAAATGAGACTTGGATTCACTAAGCCTGCACCATTTTAAACGCCAAGTAGAAATTGCACCTGTTTAGATGGAAATGGAATACGCTAAACCCTTGATCATGTACTCAGGCAGAAATCTGTTGAGTTCTGTAACCAAAGTTCACTTAATTGCTCACTTCTTCCAGTTAATGCACGTCACTCCTCTTCTGTGCTGCATACCAATTGAAACAGGTTTTCTACAACAAGGACAACAGAACCCACTCTAAAACCAAGCCACAACAGAGTTGCTCTAAGGGATTTTGAAGGTAACTTTGGCAAGAGAAGCTGACTAGCAAAACTGCTGCAAATTCAGGACTGCTGCAAGCATCAGGAGTTAGCAAATAGCTCACCACTGAGCAAATAAATCAATGCAGGGCTGTTAAAGGTGGCTGGTCTAAGACATTTCAGGTCTGCTTGTCTTTTGCCTCTACAGCACCTGAATCAGCAAGGCACTTGGCAATTTCCAAAGACTTGTGTGCATTCAGTTAAAATAAAACTCCAGTGATGACTTTTCCTAACCGGCCAACAGGGAATACCTCTGAACAATAGCACAGAAATTGCAGGGGAGAAGGTAGCTCAACTGGGGGCTCAGAAGCAGGAATATTTATTACCCAGGCAACTCCCAGGGTTGCCCTGTCATTCAGCCACACCACAAGGCTCTGAACACCCTTCATCAAAGGGGGCTGCAGAGAGGCACAGCTTTTACAGAGCAAAACCAAGCACTTCTGAGGATTTTACCAAATCTTTGAGTTACCACCCTTCGGGTAACACCCCTCCTGTGTTTGCTCATAGCCTGCCCTGACTGCAAAGCAAAACAGGTTTACTTAAACTGCTGCTTTGGGCACCTTTTCATTTGAAGTGACAAAGATGGTTTAAGCAAACACATTTTACTCTGCACTTGGGGCCAGCTGAGTACCTGTGGTCGGTTCCTGCAGCTCAGCTGCCACAGAATAGCTTTCGGCATGATCACATGAATGTCAAAGCAATCCTAGAAAATTGTGCTTTCTGGCAGAAGCTGGGCACAGCATTCTAAATTTTTTTTATTTATTTTTTCAACAAAACATGCATCTTTCTTTCAGAAATACTTGGTTCTTAGGATAAAATTTCAGCGTGTTCATGGGGAGGGGAGACAGGAGGTCATGTTGATCAGTGTCTTTATATTTTTGTAGGAAAGAATGGTTAATCAGCTACATCCCAGGGCTGATGCCAAATATACCACTCTCTTAGTTCTTTTGCTTTTATCATCCTATGGCTCTCAATAAGTCTGAGCTATCACTGCATTTTGCCACTACACAAACATGCCTTGTTTCTACAGGGACACTTGGAAAATTAAGAGGGATCAACAAAAGTTGCAAATACATACTTCACTTGAAGTGCATTCAAACCCCATGTAGAGATTCTCATTTCAGATTAAAATGGCTTTAAATTACTGCTTAGTCTTCTGCCAAGAAAAAGCCACGAGAAATGGCTCTTGCTGTGAAGAACTGTGAAGTTTAAATCAGTTTAGACTGGCTGAAAGCGTAGTTTTTATATCCACTTCACACCTGGGCATATTAAAGTGCCTACCATCAGAAAGAGAGGTTCCTGGCCACCTTGGAATGACACTCACATCTGTCAAGATCCATCTTGCAGATATAACATCCTTCAAAAAACTTTACACCCTTTTTTTTTTTCTTTCTGGATATTGGGTAAGCTGAAAAGTCACCCAAAAAAACCCAAACCAACAAACAAACCACAAAACCAAAAAAANAAAAAAAAACCAAAAAAAAAAAAAAAAAAAAAAAAACAAACCAAACCAAACAACTAAAACCCCACAAAACAAAAACAACAAAAGAAAAACAAAACTACCACCACCACCAAGAACAGTAAAATTTCCAACTTTTCTAAGTGACTCCATACACCTGTGATGAGGTTTATAGGTTTATAAACCCACTGAGATCAGCAGAGGGACTAAAAGGTCCAGTAAACCTTTACAGCTGCCCCATTGCAGGGAGAATGCAAGCTGAAGGGTAAGGCTTAGCAGAGGGGCAGGCAGCTGCTTTGGCCTCAGCCACATGCAGCATGTCCTACGGGTGCTGCCCTGCTCCCTCACACCCTCAGGTGCTACAGGCACAACTTCACCTCCCCTTTGGAAAACAAGGCTCTCAAACGAGCCCAGGAGATGAGATCCTGACAGCTTTTTGTATGCTGAACAGCATAAGTAACTGATCTGTGTGGGGCTGCTTACGAAGCACCCAAGTAGGGAAGAGAAAGAGCATCAAAATCAAGTGTCTGCTTTTAGAAACGCACTAAACACACTAAAAATACACTCTGCTAGAGGAGATGGCACAACAACTAAACCACCTGCTAGGAAAATAATACTCAATTGCTAAAGTGCCTAAATACAAATATACATGATTTAGATACTCTAATTTGGGTAAAGAGAGTTAGGATGGGTGAATTTTCAGGCAGAGTCATTAACGCTTCAGAGATGGCAGTCACTGGTTTTGCTGCCCAACTTCTCTTTTTGGCTCCCCTGCTACCTCTGTCCTCTGTTAACCTCACATGGGTGACAGGGAAAAAGGCAAGGGGATCTCCCTCTCTGCTCTATCTTGCAACTCTTTTAGGACACCCCAGTGTCACACTAAACAAGGACACAAAACAGCAGCCTGAGACCTGGCACCGTGGACTCACACCGCTATTGACAACCCACCTGCAGGCAGGGCTCTGGGCTGTGCTGCTGGATGCCTCTGGAACAGTTCTTTGTCTGAAAGCTCTGGGACAAAAACCTTTCACCTTGTTCACCTGGGCTTGCTACACCCACAGATCCCTCTTCATCCTGTGGGCAGCTAGGTCCTGGACAGTACAGAAGAAACAACACTGAAGTTGCTCCCATCAGGGCACAGCAGGTGCCAGTGGCTCCCCAAAGGACAGGAAAGCTCAAGGAGCTCAGTTGCAGGGCTGAACTTGTTAAATGGTGCCAAGGGGGTGCTGAGCAGGGCCCTCAAGATCCATCAGTGCCCCAGGGCCCAGCACTTGCTGCTCCCTTCACAGCAAAGCCTCTGCTCTGTGCTGCTGGTAAAAGTCAGTGTGCCAAGTTCTCAGCCCTTCTCGCTGGCTCTCCAGCCTGTCCTGGGGTTTGCAGAGCTCAGCACAACCGGGCCTGAGCTGTGTCCTGGTTTTCACTGCTGTTGACTCAAAGGGTTTCCAGATTTACAGAGCAGGGCATGTTACTGGGTGTGTGGTATGTGTTCCTGCTGCTCCAGGTTCACAAAGCAAAGGTAAATTAAGGACTGGATCCTTGTGCTCTTTCATAGCTGAGAGGTGATCCCAGAAGGGTCACAGTCCTGCATTGGAACTTGACAGTTCAGTGTACAGTGTCTTTTTGTGTCCTGCTCATGCAATACACTGAACACAGACCTGCCAAACAAGATCAGACAGAGCTTAAGTTTGATGTGAAATTACTTAAAATATTACCTACATACTGCAAGAGCTCTGAAAGTGAACAATATTACACACTTTGCTCACTAAAAGAGGCTCCAGGATAGATTTACTGTGCAAGATCCAGTCCAAAGCAATTAAAGTGAAGAAAGATTTCCTCTAACTTAAGTGCCATGGATCATAACCCTTCACCTCCATCTTTTCCCCTATCTTTACAGGAACAAGAATTTAAAGATATACTTGCTACATCTTGCAAGGCCTGGAATTCAATTAACATTTTTCTGCAACAAAACTTAGAGAAGCACTTCAGAGCTGCTGTTCACAATGCAGAAGCGACTGAACAAATGATATTCTCATTAGCGCTCTGCCTTTCCCTGCTGCGCAAGCCAAATCCTTGAACACTAAAAGCACCTCAGCATCAGCTGGGTTCACAGACATCCAGAGCAATTTTTCAAGCTCCCTGACTTTTATAGACCAAGGGGGAAGGGATTTGGTGTGCTTTAATCCGTTCTATTATATGAACTCAGAAATGGTTTTCACTCTCTAGCACTATAAATTAAGCTGGCTGCAGTTATTCTATTCCTGATTATGCTGAAAGTTACTGGCAATAATTTGATGACTATATTTTCTTGTCTTTTTTCTTTCTCCTTTTCCAAATTAACCTGAGAATTTCGTTTCCCTGGTAGTAAGTAAATAATGCAATAAAACTGAAGATAGTAGCCAACACATTCACATCTTGATGCCTGAAATTGTGGATGAACAAGTAAAAGCTTCTGTACTTTTTAGGTGAAATTTACTGTATTCAATTCCCAGCTCTTTAGTCTCGAAGAACATGTTGTACGAGAAAATCACATTATTTTGCATTCCCCTACATTTTTTTTTTTTAATCTAGAAGACTAGCCACCTTTTCAATGGAAGTTAATTTACCTTTGCAAGTCCTCAGATAAATACTATCCCAACCATTTTAAAGACTGGAAAAACTTAGGTCAAGAATCATTTACAGAAAAACTTCCTACTTGTGCAATAAAAGCTACTATTAAGTACAACTAAAGACAGAAAAGAACCTGTTTTACTACTGTACTCATAAAAAGATATGGAAGTAGAGAACAAATTCTATCAGCTTGGCTTCCCCTCCTTTCCTCTGACCACTGAAACAATTTGTCTCCTAAAGCCTCATAACAAACAGAGAGAAAGTGAGGCCCCTCTAGTGAGGCAACACCTCAAGTGCTGTGTCCAGTTCTGGGTCCCTCACCCCAAAAAAGACATTGAGGGGCTGAAGTGTGTTTAGAGAAGGGTAATGGAGCAGACGAAGGGTCTAGGGAGTCCTGTAACGAGCTGCTGAAGGAGCTGGGGGAGCGCAGCCTGGAGAAAAGAAGGCTCAGAGTGACTTTATCATTCTACAACTACCTTAGAGGAGTTGTACCTGAAAGAAGCTGGGGCTTGGCCCCTTCTCCCACGTAACAAGTGACAGGACAAGAGGACATGGCCTCAGGCCAGGAAGAATTTCTTCACTGAAAGGGTGGTTTAGCATCGGAACAGGCTACCCAGGGAGATGGTGGAGTCACCACGTGCTCACGAGTTGTTCAAGTAATGACTGGACGTGGCACTTGGTGCTCTGGTTTATTCGAAATGCTGGTGTTCAGCCAAGGTGGGACTGGATGATCTTGGACGTTTTTTCCAACCTAAATGATGCTGTGATTCTGTGGGAGATGTGCACAGATTCAGATTATCTCTGGACAAGTTAGGGGGCACACCGTACAGTTTAGCGTGTAATACATCAGCTGCTGCTCTTCAGAGTGACGGTGTTCCTGGAACCTAACTGTGCCTCTATTTCATGTCAATTAATAAATGTGTCTTTGATGATTTATTTCAATACAAATTACTTCCCAGTGTAAGCACAGCAGAATCCAGCTCCAGGCTGGATACTCGGGACTTTAGCAAATATCAACTTCTAAAAGCCTCAGTAAAACCTACTTGGGATTCCATCAGACTCAAGTGCCCATGTCAGTTATTGTCAATTATTCTATCTATAAGGACACGTCAGACACACAAAAGACACGATTCAGACAGCATGACTGCCCTAAAATGATAACTTTAGCATAATGCACTTGACAGTGAAAAAGCAGTAATAGCTATTTTGGGGACAAAAGAAAAATACAATGGATCTGATGACTAAGTGTTCTGGTACCCAATGTAAAAGCAAAGTAGATCCCCGTCGTATTTAACTTGATTCCTTTGAATTAAACACTTCCATTAAAGTTTCCCACAGTAGCTTTAATATTTAATTATGTATTCTACCAAAGGAAAGAACAAAATCTTTGCAAAGGGTTTTTTGGGGGTTTTTTCCTGGATGTGAAATATTTATCAGCATATCTCTTTGGACAAGTATTTTTATCCCCCAGGCAGGGAAAAAAACTTCCATGTTCAAATCGGTTTCAAAACATTTTATTTTACAGCTTGAAAGTTTTCTATACTTCAGCACCTCATGCCGTGACTTTGTTATTTCACTTGTTAATGAATGGTAATTAAATCTCTTTTGGCTGAAAAGGTTGGAGGGCTCCTGCTGTATTACAAAAACAATTTCTGAAAGTTACAAAAATGCCCAAGTGTCTAGAAATTAAAGCATAAAGTTTGCCATGTTTTGAGTCCAAGTTTTAATCGCTTGGAAGGATTTGTGTGGGAGAACAGCACGTCCCACTGAGTGTGCACAGTCCCCCCAGTTGAACAGACATAATTATGTCACTTTGTATCTACCGGAGTAAACACAATCATGCTCTTAATAATGTACATTGTGGCCACAAACTTCCTTGATCTTACTAACAACTGTAGCAAACACTGCATAAACCCCATTATACACTACCTACACAGAGAACTGCTACATATGTACATCTAAGTAAAGACTTGTTAATTTTGCATTTGCTCAGCAGGGCTTGAAACATCAGCCTATTAATTTTGCTTCTTTTCTGTATTCTCATTTCTTTCAGGTGCTTTGAGTCAGAAGATAAATGGAGTGCATGTTTACAACTGAGGTAGATAAAAGAGAAATAACTACATATTAAGGCATTTTGTGGTGTTACAGTACTAAATAGAGACACAATATTGAAGAAGAAATATCTGCACTATCCATTTACATCCATCCAGGCTTCTGCTGGCATCAAATGGGCAGATTTGGTGCACAGTTTGTAAAAAGAACTATGTTACTTCCAATATAAAATGTACAAAATATAAATACAATATACAATGTAATTCCAGTGTAAAAATGTGTTTTATTATACACAATATACAAAATTTTCCTGAAGGTGATACAGTGATTTCAGCAGATTCTGAATCTCTTTTAAAATTACAGTTTCTCAAACAAGAAACTGGGAACGGGAATGCAACTAGAAGAGTGCGTTCCTAGACTGCAATTTTGGGAATGGGTTCGCTCAAAGGAAAGCCCCCTATGGTGAAGTGAGGTACATCATGCTTGAGGGGTGGTAATTTCGTCCTCATATCGATGCTGGATTGCTCCTTCTCCCTTTAAATAGAAACAAAGAAACAGAAAATTCATATTTCATTCTGCAGCCCGGAGATGTTTACAAACTAAGGAAATCTGAGTACTCCAGAGTTTCTTTGATGCAACCACGTATCAAGAGATCATTAAAAAAATGTTGATTAAAGTCTGTTAGACTAAACCTCCAACACTAGGTGTCTGTTTGGATCTAATTACAAGACTACTGAAGGGGGTTGGAATTATTAAAAATTAGAAATAAATGAGCTTTCTTTGTGCTACTCCCCAAAATGGTCAGAGCACCTCATTAGAGCAAGTATGTACATGAGCTCCATGACTTCAGATTTCTAATCACCATCCTCTTCTAGCTGGAATATGCCTGTTTTCAAACAAACAGCTGCATTCATCAAAAGCACAATGAGGAGATTTTTTTTGCTTTGTTGAATTTTAATGAATATATAGTGCTATCTGTCTTCACGTTTTAACAAAGTTCCAGTGATAATTGCCCTGTCTGTGACATTTGCAGAAAACTAACAGTGTGCTGTAGGGGCACTGACAACCCCAGGGAGTTGCTCCATCTGAGAGTCCATGAGGTCTTGAATTTGATGGCCTTAGGAGGGAACAAGAGTGGTTCCACTTTTACAAGGTTGGGGAGGCAAGCACAGCACTACAAAGATGAAGGGCAGTATTCCAAACTCACTGTGATATACCTGGACGCTTCAGAGAGAGGTCCTGAGATAATTAAGATTTACCAAGTGGAGCTTTATGAAGTTCTAGCCGAAGTCTCAAGGCTTTACAAAAGATGGTCAGTACCATTATTTTATTTCACAGTCACTGAGATTGAAACACAAACGTGAGTGCAACCACATTTTTACAAAATCTAGCCTTGTCACATGAGTATCTTTGCTCAGTCCCCAGTAAGAGAAAATAAAACACTTCCTAGAATTATTACTTTTCTATTTGCCCCTAAATAACTGTCAGGATTGGAGGAAGTTCAGAGAAACCATGTAGGGTGTCTAGTTATGCATCCTTTTCCAAATTTGACTCATACAGTGGTAGAATAGCCAAAAGATGGCACAGATTAACTTAACAATGAAAACCATTTACAACAGCTTTTAATTGTATCAGTGTAGCACTAACGGATATGCCAGCTGACAGCACTAAAAACTAAAATTCTGTATTTAGATGGCTCATCCCACTTTGCTATTGGGCTTCCAAGTTTGGGGAGAGAAAATGATCCAGAATCCATGCTTATTCTTTCCTCATGCTCCCATGGAGACAACCAACAGATGTGCTCATCAGTATGGAAAAGTCTATGCAACTGAATACTATAATATATTATGCAGAATTAATGTGCAACCAGCCACGTGCAAAAGCTCCCAGTTACTACTGACATCCCTCAGTGCAGTTATTTACATATATAGGACTGCTGGATTAGGTCTCTGGTGTGGATTTAAGCTTCATATTTTCTCACAAATCCTTATCAAGATCAAAATGAGATCCTGGTGCTAGAAGCAACTAGGAAAATAGTGATGCAGAAAGGGTTCAAGAAGCTGAAGTTAAAAATAGGAAGAGATAGAAAAAGAACAGTTAAGACAACTGGGAAAAGCAACGTTCAGAATCAGAGAGCTGAAAAAGAGGATTTCAAATTCACAACCAAAATTTTAAACACTGAATTTTCATTTTGAACACAAAACAAATCTCAATTCCTGCTGTCACTCATATTCCTTCAGCATCACATGTAAAGCTGCATTTATTCAGTACCAAGATGTTAAATCACAACTCGAAGCTATCTTGTGCAAATCAATAAAAGCTTTAGATGATAACTTTGTGTAAGGTTATCTGAGAGTATTAATTCTCTTTCATACCAGGGTAGTCAATAATGTTGTTAATGCTATTGTCCTGACAGGATCCTATTTTATTAGCAAAACCAGCCATATTTATTTCAGACATGATGTTAACATTATCCAGCAAGACAGAGATCAAGTCAGTGGTTTTCTGTAAGCTGGGATTTAGAGAAAGCTGAGACTGTATGAATCAAATGACCCTGGCTCTTTGGCCAGCATCCACACAGCAAGCACTGCCTGTCCAGCCCTGCCTGAGGCAGGAATGGCGTGGAATGGCTGTATGGCAGGGAAGAGGACTCCTTGGGGAAGAACCTTCCTGCACAACAGGTTCTCTCTATTGCAGAAAGCCAGCAATGTGTCTTGCACAATTGGCAGGCTGGAGCAGGAGGGCTGCACAAGGTTGTTCCTTTGCTCACACAAAGCACAGCCTGGAGACTACAGAAGCTGCAGTTACCCAGGACTGATGTGCCCAGTGAGGCCTCTGTGTCCTTCAGAGCAGCCTGCAGTCCAACAGGCTTGCCTGGGGTACAAAGCAATGAGGGGCAGAGGACAGCAAAGCCCAGCACCACCTCTTGGCTGCCATGAGAGAAGTGCAAGCCAGGACTGGCAGCACAGTGCTGGTGCCTCCTGAGGCCGTGGTGGAGGCAATGAGATGATGCCACCCTGCAGAAGCACCACTAACAGCATCTGAATGTACTTCCAAAACACAGATGTCACAGAGACACCAATGATCATCGGACTACAGACGTGCTTGCCCAAAAGAACAACTTGACAGGCTGCCCCAGTGGCAGATATCTATCCTGAATCTATAAACAGTGTATCCAGCACTGAATGACTTGCACTGTGAAATTCCTTTCACTGTATAACATGTCCCAGTTCAGCCACTATCAACTCACACAGTATTTTTTGTTTTACATTAAAGGAATTATGTCATTAACAAGTGGAGTTTTTATGATAGAAATTAATTCTAGGTGAGATATAACAACAAAATGTGGGTGAATTTCTCCTCATCTGATGAACTGAAAGATACATGATGCCAGAGTCCAAAATGGAAACATCAAATCTACTGTGAAGAAGACATTTAGCCGCTGGAAATGGATTATCAGGCATTATGGTTGCCTCACATATTGATCCTAAAGCTCCAGAAAGGCCATTAGCACTGCACAATTGTTGCTAATTCCAAACATTAAGGTAACATTATGCAATTTGCAGATGGACAAAAGTCACTGTTTATCACTGATTATTTTGCTAATTTAGTCATCAAATCGTTTGCTGTCTGAAGCAGGATTAAGAGAAATGACAGAGGCAACTTTGAATTATATTCAGCAACTGTAGAGAACTGTTGGCTTTGGTGTGTGAGGAAGGCACAGGCTGAGGATGGAAATGAGTGGATACACAAAAGGCTTTCTGTGTATACAGAAAAACTTGGTAACAGATCACATCATCTGACTGCAGAAATCTAAGAAATTTCTCTTTAAAAGTAAAGTCCACCCTCAGCACCCTCCACAGTTTTCAGATGAGAACAAGCTGAATGGGGCAGTTGACTCACCTGAGGGATGGGATGGCATCCAGAGGGACCCGGATAAGCTCAAGAAGTGGGCCCATGGGACTCTCATGAGGTTCCACAAGACCAAGTGCCGAGTGCTGCACCTGAGCCAGGGCAATCCCTGGCATCAATCCAGGCTGGGGGACGAACAGATGGAGAGCAGCCCTGCCCAGAAGGACTTAGGGGTGCTGGTGGGTGAGAGGCTGGACATGAGCCAGCCATAAGCACTCATAGCCCAGAAATCCTGCTGCAACAGGGCAAGGGATAAGGCTTTAAACTAAAGGAGGGTAGATTTAGGCTGGACATAAGAAAGAAATTTTGTATTATGAGGGTGGTGAAAACTTGGCCAAAGTTTCCCAGAGAGGTGGGAGATGCCCCATCCCTGGAAACACTCATGGTCAGGTTGGACAGGGCTCTGAGCAACCTCATCTGGTTGAAGATGTCCCTGTCCATTGCAGTGGGATTGGACAAGATGGCCTTTACAGCTCCCTTCCAACCCAAACTGTTCTATAATTCTATCCTTTGATGTCAGAGACCAGACACTAATCTGTGTTCTCTGGGCACCATCTCATTGGTATGAATAATTTAATTGGACTGCAGAACATGTTCAGCAGCATCTCTGATGGATGTTCTTGTCTTGGCCATAGATCATGGTAAATCCAGACCTCACTGAAGTAACAGGGAGGATAATTCATGAAAATTAGGCAACAAAACTGTATCACCTCAGTCAAATTTGGCCACATTCTGATCAAAAGGTTCTAAACCTAAAATCTAGCTTATGCAGAAAGTTGTGTAGACAAAACTGTTGTTTTCCCCTACTTCTTCTGTTGCTCCTTGCGTTTCTGAGCCAGATACTTCTTTTTCACTTCCAGAAGCTCATTGTTAAGTCTTTCAATTTCATGTTTGTATTCTTTGCTCTGTGTTTCACACATATTCAGTTCTGAGGACAAAACCTAATAAACAAAACACAAACAGCAGAAACAGGAGTGTTGCTTCACTTACACATAAGTGAATAGTTTTACAAGCACTTTCTCCTTTTATATTTGATGATGTAAGACATGATCATTTTCTATCACAACTCTTTTTTCTGTCATGATGTTTAATTTGATCTCAACTCTGTTCACCTAAAGACAACTTACAAAATAAAGGTTATGCCATTTAACCATAATACAACATGTAAAATATGTTCCAAGCTTTATGAGAATGGCATTAATATATACATTAGCTCTTACTTCTGAGACATAAAACTGGGTAAAACTCCAAAATTATGGCCTTAATAAATGAGGTAATTGTTTGATCATAATGGGGTTTATTCACAGGGACCCACTGCTATGTGGAGTAATTCAATCCACACAGGCAAAGTAGTACCAGGCACTGTAAATATGAATACAAAGCCACTTTCATGTGAATCAGTAAAATTTTTAAAAAGGAGGAGCATGCATAGTGCACATTCTTTCTTTCAAAAGGATAATAGCTTGACCTGGCACCCCAAAATGCATGCATGCCAGCATGCCACAGCATGCTGTGACTGAAATACAAAGTAGCAATTGACTGCATTAAAGACAAATAAGGACCGTATGGAAAACTTCGAATCACGTTCAGTTTAGCTAAACTTTGGCTTCTATTTTACATTTTCTACATTGTTTTTCTTCTCCATGGAAAGCTAAGATTTGCATAACAGCCTCTTTGTTTCCTAAGGGCCCATCTGCTCCTGCATTTTTTTCCTCATGGTTAGTATAGACGTGATTATGATGCAGTGAACAGGAGATGATGACTTCAACAGAGAGGAGCTGTAGAAGTAGATGAACTCCTGGGGAGACTGATCTCTCATGCAGGCAAGAATAAGAAAAGATCAGCTTATTCATAGAATATCATAGAATTCTATCAAAGAATCGCTTTTTAATATTATGCTTTTAAAATTTTCTACAAGATTCTTTCGGAAGCAGGAACTCCTCCCTTCTACTCACAAGGGGTTAGAACAGGTTCCTCCTGTCATTGCCACAAAATCTGCAAATCTAAATATAAGTGTACACATGGCAAGAGAAATAACAGTAACTTAAGACTGGATTCTCAATATATTCCCACTAGTTTGTTAAAAAGAAAACAAAATGGCTTTGATTTGCTTCTTAAAGGTATTAACACTTTAAGATAAAGGGAAGGACAATAAGCTGAATTAAAAGCTGGCAGTATCCCAGAATGCCATGCAAGGAAACATATTTACAGCATTGTGCTGCACACTCATATTGTAATAAGACTTTTCCCTCTGTTTTCATAAAATGAAGCAGCATAATGTGCAAAAAAAGCTCATTTGCTGCTCTTGGTTGTCCCTTGAGGAGATGCAGTGTTAACCTTGTCTTCCTGGTCTAATACCCTAGAGCAGGCACACTGCTCACTGAAGATCTCCTGCAGCCACAGGGCCCCAGTGCAGCCCCTCTGCCAGGCTGGCAGCTCCTTCCTCCCTCCCCAGGGACAGTGGGCACCTCTTACTTTGATCTGCTTCGTCTTCTCCCGAAGAATGTTCCGGTACTGCTGCAACTGTTCCGTGGCTTCGGGCCCAGGCTGCCGGGCCAACACATGCCTCAGTTCCACATACAGCTTCTCCTTTTCCTAAGGAAAGACGAGAGGAAGAGCTCTCATTAAACTACTACAGCAGCAGCACAGCCTGCAAGGAGATCAACCTCACTGAAAATTGCAACTCAGTCAGGAAGGTATTGGGAGAAACAAATCTGCCTGTGTGGCAGGCTTTCCTCACTAGCCATAAGGTATTTAAAGTTGTTGTGATAGCAGTGGGAGAGCTCATTAAGAGAAATATCCAAGTACTTCAAACCACGAATGCAATGCTCTTAAACACCGTCACCAGTTAGCACACTCTACCTCAGCAGTTACTGGAAGAGTATCCAGAGCTGGGAAATTAATCACTAGAAACTGTGCTTATTGCAATCTTTCTTCTCATGAGTCACATTGCCTTACATTAGCGATCACAGCTTCACCCAACAGGATGTGAGCTGGCTATAGAAATGTCAGCAAAGGACTGTACAAACGAGTAACTTCTTCCAAAGAAAATCCTGCAAAGCACATGTACACACACAGAGATATTTATATCTATATATAACCTTTCAGTTTAACTGCAGGGGCTCTGAGAAGGGGAAAGAAATTATAAACAGCAACAATTATGACTGGCACAATTACCAAGTAATTTTTCTTTGTCCTGTGTCTCCTCTTGCTTTATGCTGGAACAGTAATACTTGTGGGAGTTGGATATTGCCATGCCTGAAAAGAAACCACACCATGGACCCACTTACAGCTTTCTGTGCTGAAATGCTGCTTTCAGCTGTCTTTTGAGACTGTGCTTGTTTTTAGTCCGAGGAATAAAGCTCTGAAAAAAGCCACCTTCATCATTCTGCACATTACAATAGTTTTAGTATCTACCCTGAAATCCAAGATCATTAAATAGTATTATTTAGTAAGATCACATCCTTTTCTGGTACATGGAAAACTGGAATTAAAAAGGAGACTAGCAGACAAAAGATTTAACTGAGGAAGACAAAAATGCCAAGAAGGAGGTAGGATAGGTGATTGTTTACACTGGATTTGACAAAACCCGCTTCAGCTGTCTTTTTTATAAACTCTCTCTACAACTCTTACCACAGAAATCAGTTGATGTGGGAAATGGTGCCATCACATCATCTAGAATTGCTACATTTGGTCTTACTCAGTGGTTGAGCCAGGATTTTCAAAAGATGTAAAATTTTAGGTATCCAGTCTTCAAGAGCATAAGGAGTCTGGAGTTTTTAGACCTCATCATTTTCTGAAAATTATGCACTACAGTGGTCACAAGTCGGGACCCCAGAATGAAATAACTTCAAATCATGCATTAGTTTTGCAAGCATTGTCCTTAAACTCTGGAGATTACTGAGGAAGAGTTCATCATAAATGAAATTGTTCAGTTTATCTCTGGAAAAATTAAAATCTCCTCAGACTCAGACTGATGTTTGCATAGTGGCAAAAACTAAATTGATAATTCATTCTGAGTAGAGAGTTATTATGTCACTACACAGTGGTATTTCCACTACCAGCTTTTCTTTCTGAGGAAGTAAGATTTTACTGCAAGGTAAAAACAACAGCAAATGAAAAACCCACCTTGTCAAAAGCTGGTCATTCAGTATTAACATTTCAACCCTGAATGTATCACATATTTGTGTTTTGCAGTAGTGTAATGGTAATTTGGATAAATATGGGGCAATTGATGGATTGAACATCTTAAGTGCAATTGTTTTCCAATTTTTTTTTCTCTCCCTACCCTCTACAACAGCCAACCAAGCTCTTCAAACATTGTGCAATGGTGTGTATAATAACCTCATTTAGAGACAAAGCATGCAATTCTATTATAAGGAGAATCTATTTTATGCAACAGAGACTCATTAGGTGTCCAATGTATATTGTATCCATAATCCAACAGTGGCACAACCAGATGTCTTATAATGCATATTCTGTCCTTCCTTGCTAAGCACTGTCCATCTCTTTTACATCCAGTCAATTAATTTGTCACTGGCTTAGAAGCACCATATGTCAGCAAAACACTAAAAGAAAACGCTGGATACTTCTTTCCTCCTCAGCAGAAGCTTATATTCACAGGTTGGCATTTCTATAATTTCTGAAATTTTGCCCCAAGATAAAAAAAAAAAATAAATAAAAATAAATGAATTCTTTTCAACTAATTTAAAAACAGCAACCACAAGAGTAAATCTATGTGAGTCACAAGGTGAATGTGCAGGTACTTCCATCTCTACACATAAGAAATCAGAAATTACCAAGAAAAAAATAATCAGCGCAAATTCATAAAGAAAAGCTTTGTTTTCTGTAACAGGCTACGTCAATCCATTATGATTGGGTTTCTTTGACTTGTCCCAAACTGCCTCCCCTCACATTTTCCTCCATCCTCACACCAGGCTGCCATCACCACGCACATCTTGCCACAGTTCTGAGGCTTTGAGATCAAGGAACTTCGAGTCGCAAACACACTGCAAGGCACAACTCTTCCTCTTGAAGTGAAGGAAGATCCATCAAATCTCTGTAAATCCATCCTGTTAAGTCTTCACTGGTAAGAGTAATGTACTTCTGTTCAGATCAGGTCCAGGCCAGTAACAAAGCTTTTTATGGGATCCTTCCACCACGAAATTCCCATGGAATTCAGCAGCTGTTTGACTGATGTTAGGACTGAGCCTGTAACATCAAGAAGCTTCACTGGCTCGTGACATAAACTAAGCCAACATGATGGTGGAGAGATGATGACACGTTCATTTTGTGTATGTAGGGCATGCTGGGACACTCAGGCTGAGAATTACAGTTAAATTTCAGGCATTCCAAAGAGAATTTCAGCACCTCTGTGAACATCTGCTGTAAAAATTCTGCAAATAAAATTGCACATTATTTTTAGAACAGCCCTTCCTGTCTTAGATTTGTTTCCCAGGGGATCTCCAAGGAGCTCACAAACCTGTCTGTAGGCTCAGTCATGACAGTCATTCTCTTCATCCCTAAGTCTCTCACCCATTAATTTGGAGGGGGAGGGTGGAGAAATAAATGGTGCTTTCCCCTAAATTTAACTAGGTGCTGTCTCAGCCACATTCTGTAGTTCTCCTGGCCTGCTTGCTCTACAAGCAAATTGAGAAAAAATTATTTTCTTATGCAGAAGACTGGCTAGCATTTGGCAAATTTCAGTTGATTCTCCAGGATTAGGCGGTCACAAGTTGGCTCCATCAACAGCAAGAAGACTCACTTTTGCCAGCAAATCCTACTTCAGAAGAAGCTATTGCTGCTGACCAGCACAGTCAGCCCCATTTGCTTTTCTGTGGAAGAAGGACCATCAGTACCATCAGACACATCCCCAAAGTGACAGCAAGGCAGTCACAGCCTTGACTGGGAGTGGGAAGCATTCACCAGGCCCAGGCTGGGACGGAGCACCTGGTATTTGCTCTGAAGATGTGACCCCGTTTTGTGTCATCCTGTCCCTCACCATGATACCAGGAAATGGCACATCTTGTTAGTTAGCCCAGGGTTTTATTCTGAACCAGAGATGACGGATGACCATACATTTAATGAAGATGTATTCACAGCAGAAATAGGCCCTGTAGTCCCAGCTTCCCCATTTTTACCCACTTGTCTTTTCAAATAGATAATTCAACAAATATACCTGGCATAGCAGCATAGCAGCACCCCGAGAGGCTTCTCCACCAGACCCACAAAAATCCTGTTATGCACCGAAAGCTTTCTATCACATGAATTACTAAAAAAAAAAAAAAAAAAACCCCACAAAAAAAANAAAGACCCCACAAAAAAATCCAAAAGCCTTTGCATCAGTGTAAATTTATGTCAGTTCCTGTCTCCAGCAATTGAGCTAAAGAAAAAACTAAACAAGATAAAGATGCAATGCAAAAGTGTGCAATGTAGTAATGTAGTATATGTCAGCAGGCCCCAAAATATTCAACCTAGGTAAAAATCCTTATTTTAATTAGTAAGGTGGAGAAAGCAATATATAACCATGCAAGCACTCTACGGTTCCTCATGGCTTTGGTGGGGATAACAAGTCAGTCACCGTGCCACAGGGGGTTTCTTGTTTATTGGCACTATAACCAAAATGTCAGTGCTGCACTGAACTCCAGAGGCATTTTGTTTACGATGCCATGCAGCAGCAGAGCATCCTTAGGGGTTGTGATTCCTCTTTGTAACTGTTAAACAGGACACTGAAATCTGGATTAAATACATACACAGACATACACATCTAGTCATAGTCATTTTAGCTGTATAAGCCTTACATTTATTTGTTGTTTTGTATACCTAGTAGTAGCTGTTGGCTCAGGACATCCATCTTTTAAAGTTTTATGAGGTAAAGAAAAAAAATTAGCATATGGTGACCTTCACAAATTTTATAATAACAGAAGAAAGTTGCCTCCAGCACCATGAGAAATGTTCAGTATAAACTTTCTCTATAAACACTTTCCAAAAGCTCCTGCTCTTTCTTGTCTATTCCACATCCCTCTGCAAACACCCTTGCAAGGATGCAGTTCCCTAGAACAGCTCCTGTTATCATCACCTTGACACTTCTTTAACTGTCCAATGTGAGGTTTTTTATTGAGTAAATTAATTATGTTTGAAACAGGACACCGAGGCCCTTTCACAGTGTGGCAACACTAACAGATGTTTTTGGTTTTCCTGTGAAAACCACCAGCTTGAAGGAAAGGCTGGGATAATCCCATTTTTGGTGAAATCTGCCCCACTCAAACCTGTCACGTAACTTATTCCTCCAGTTGATAATAATGCTTCTCAAGAGCAAATCTGTTCCCCTTGGCACAGAGCAAACTGCACCAAATTGACTGGCATTTTCCAAACAGCTTAAGGAGAGAGGAAAAAACACCTTGGAGCACCTTCTAAGGTTTTCACCCTTGATTGTTTCTTCAACAGCAAGAGCTGAATGCTGCAGTATCACCATCTTCTGGGAACAACAAAGTATGAACATTTCCACCTGAAGTGCAACTGCAACTTATTTTTATTATTATTGCTAGGAACTGTTACTACTGGATCTTTCTTACTAAGGGTGTAGGAAAACAGGGTTTTTGCCAATGAACAAACCAATAACTTACATATACTCCTCTCTTTTCCACTTCTGAACTCAGAGACACAAGATTAACAATCTATCCGAAGAAAATGGCATGGATGTGTCTTACTGAAATAACAGCTGCAATTCCCTCCTTACTATTGAAATTACACAGGGGTTTATAAAATCATTAATCAGAGTAGCTCATTTAATCATAGTGTTTCTACTTTACATTGCAGAAGATTATCAATTAATTATCTCCTGTTCTACACGCGTGAGCAGAAACACACATACACACGTGAAAGTGAGCTGTTCCTCGAAGGTGAGAATTATCCCTGACATGACAAGGATTGATGTAAATATTCCACCTATTTTCACAGTGCCTGCAGCTTGACAGTTGGGTTGAAGAGAGCTCTAAACAAACCTTTGTTTCGCATTCTAGTAGCAGTTTGTCTTAAACTGGAGGAGATTCAGAGGTTGATACAAATCTTATCAACAACGTTTCTAAATATTCTAAGTGAATAAGTCTACAAAGCGAACAATGGGGAACCTTTTACTGTATAATAAGTACTTTATATAGGGTTCCAAGCAAAAAAAAAAAAAAGTCTCTTCTTCAGATCTAGACTATTTGACTTAAAAACCCCATATTTTAATGTCAGAGTAACAGCATGTATTTCAGCTAATCAATAGCCATTTAGATGTTTTATATTTTAGATGAATCAAAGGAGAATTATCACAGCTCTGTTGATAATAATTAGCTGTTCCTGCAGGTGACAGCTTAAGATGAGGATTCCCAGCAGACCCAGCTTCTGTTCTCACTTCAGACTGATCTGACAGATGACCTCGAAAGGTCAGAGAGATTGCAGAGCTCCTTCTAGAAATACCTATTTTTAAGTTAGGCACCTACATCTCTTTAATCACCTGCTTGACTCAGATCTTTAGATTTCCCTGAAAGATGAGAGCACTTTGCTTCAAGTCCTTCGGTGTTCTGGAATTGCTACCTCTGAACAGCTGTCTCAAAGTCAAGCCACCACTTAAATCTACAATACCTGTCTAACAAGGCAGTAAAGCCTACGTACATCTTTTTGACAGGACAGCAGAGTTCCCCTGCGTATGTCAAGTACCTCAGGAAAGAAAGACTAGTCTCCTGTTACATTTTGGAACCTATTAAGAAGTAAGAGTACATCTAAGAAACACACACAGCAATTCTGAAATCATGGATGTTTCAATGCATGGCTTCCTTCAGACTGACTGTAATTAGAGCTGAGCCTCTGCTATTCTTCAAGGAGTTCTGTTTCAGCTCCCCTTGCCTGTTTCTTAAAATTCAAAGAAACAGGAACAGGACTAAAGGAAGGGGAAAGACAGTGAATCCTAATGTCCATGTAAAGACAACTGCTGTGCCCAAGTGTCCCATCCCCTGTTTAAGGCTACAGCTGTATCTGCTTAGACAGGCTTGGGAAGCCTTGAGCTCTGAGCCTCCCAGATGTGCAGCATTTGGCTGACTGATGCACCCTACTTGGCAGAGACTCTCCCGACTGAGGTTCACGGCTCCTGTGCACTCAGCTGCACACTTCAGTGTCTCAAGAGAAGAATGGAGAAATGCGGTTCTTTCTACACCTGTTTGTGTCCTCCTGTGTCCAATTTTAAGCCAGTCTTCTAAAAACCCCCACAGACACAGTGACTCTGCTTGCCTTCCTCTAACAGCTGTCAAACAGCCTTAGCTGCAGGATCTTTCTGCATGTGTTCCCTCAACAATAGCACCATTCACAGTAAGAATGAAAATATGAGAACTGAAATAGAACAAATCTAGTCTGTCCCTGTGAAATGACTTTTTTTCATGGGGCTTTGCTGTTGTTGCAACCGTCATACAAGATAATAATCCATCACTGAATGAGATGCCGTTGGTTGCCCATATCTTGCTGCTGAGGGAAGAGCAGAACACCTCTTGTCTTAACACAAGAACACCTGCCAAAGGGTGGATACTAAAGATGTACATCTAGCTCTGGGCCACCCTATAGAATATGGGTTTATGAATGTATTGCTACACTGCTGCTGCACTCCTCCAATATTTCAGCGTCTCTAGCGGATTCTGGATGGCTGACAGTCAGTATCGGATTGCTACAGTGCTGCAAAGTGTGTGTGCTGCAATGTATTCTGTCAGCACAGCAAGTCATTTATTTTCCCTTAACAAGATAACTGGTTGATTAATATACTTTACCCTGGGGTGCACAGCAGATTTATTTCCTTCTCAGATACATGCTGAACACAGGAATGAGGAGTAAACAAGTTTGTTTTCAGTTATTTGTTATTTACTGGAACAATTCCTAAACTTTTTATCCAAGCTTTATTCTAGCAAACTAATGTTGAAGCTAAGGACAATTCTGACTAAGAACTTTAGGACTGAGTCATTTTAAAAAATATTTTCAGTCTAATGATACAAGGTATCCATGCTCAGGATTCTAAAATACTTTGGTGATCACTGTTCCTGTTTTCCTGAGGCAGATTACAGATGCTGTATCTTAGGTTATTATATGGCATCCTTGTTTCAGTATCTGAATGGTATTAAATCTTTATTGTACACATGCTGAAGAACTGCTTCCAGCCAGGGCAGTGATTGTCTTTGCATTCTACAAGAGTTCTGGACACAAAGAGTTATTACATGAATTGCCAAATTTCACTAAAACTCCTTGAAGACACACAGGAATGAAACTCAGTCTCCCAGTCCCCCAGGACCATCATGCTGATGCCTGTACCAATACACTTGCTCCTTGCTTTTCAGAAATACAGGTTACAAGTGTGGGAGAAAACTCACAATAAACCACAGTGTACCTGAAGACAACAATCTCTTCAGGTATGTGAAACTTTGTGGACTGGGGGAACATATATTAAAACGCAGGACACAAAACTATGCTTGACATTCATCTATGAAGGATAGTATTTGTGTAATTAAATCAATCCTGCGTGATGAGGAGGGATGACATCTGATGACCCTCTAGAGTTCTCTTTCAAGCTCAAATTCATGTAAATATATCAGTTCTCCTAAAAAACTTGTAGAACAGATTAAGTTTTCATATATATTTGCCACCTATAAACCCCAAGGGATTTTTACTCTGCCTGCAACTTCCTCAGCTTTGTAAATGACATCTGAATATTTCTGACCAAAACATCATTAGATGAGCTAAAAATGGTGCAGGTCCTCAGAAGTTATTTTCTCAAATAAACTTGCACCTTGCTTCTGTCCAAAACCATTTATCAAGGGAAATCTGTTTTGCTTGTGGGGGCAGTGTAGTTCCACAAAGACTAAACTCTGCCACTAAGAAAACTGTTCACCGAAAGTATTTTGTTTGATGACTAGGTAATCTCCTTTGCTTCCCATTTCTCAGTGCCAGAAATATTTGCACTATTATTTGCTCACCCTAAAGAGCATCCAATTATCTTCAACTGGTGACATTAAAGTGATCAGCATACTTCCTACCCATTTTTTCAAAACCCTGTTTAAACAAACATACCAAAAAAAAAAAGGCTATTTTTCTGCGAAGACTTTATTCTCTTCCACTTGAATTGCAACATATGTGGGAGGAGGGAAAGAATCTAAATGTCAGTGTGTTTTAAAAAGCAGTTTATCATGCTGTAAATTTCTATGGCATAGAACAT
>VYZT01000639.1:0-17716 GCA_013400735.1 Pomatostomus ruficeps
AATCATAGAATCATAGAATGGCCAGCGCTGGAAGGGACCTTGAGAATCATCTAGTTCCAACTTCCCTGCCCATGGGCAGGGACACCTTCCACAAGACCAGATTGCTCAATGTCCCATCCAACCTGGCTTTGAACACTTCCAGAGATGGGGCAGCCACAGCTTCTCTGGGCAACCTCTTCCAGTACCTCTCTACTCTCCCCAACCCCATAAAGAATTTCTTTCATATATATAACAAACATTTCCCTTCTTTCAGTTTGAACCCATTACTCCTTATCCTGTTACTACAGTTCCTGATAGAGTCCCTTTTCAGCTTCCTTGTATGCTCCCTTCAGGTGTTGGAAGGCTGCTATGAGGTCTCCATGCAATTTTCTGTTTCCCTGGCTGATTTTTCTTTTTAGAGGAAATCACATTTAGGTTTGGTTAATTTGTTTGCCACATTCAAATCTGACTGCTACTTGTCAATACATTGTAAAGTTATTGGGTGGAACTAAGCTTTAAATTCCTTTCCTTATTTGCTACAATTCTAAAAATTGAGAGCTGGATAATAGAAATCTGGTCTTCTCCCCGACATTAATTTTATACATTGAAGGGGAGGAAGACAAACAAGCTTCCTATGCTACAGCTGCAAGAATACAAATCATTGACTTTTCAAGAAACTCAAAAAATAGATCTGAAAGCATCAAAGTGGAAACCATGGGGAGACCTTCTACTAAGTTGCTTTGGCACAACAATTTCAAGGACTCTGTTTCATAAGATCATTTTGACAAATTCTTCCAACAACTGCCTCCAGAAGTCTCGAGATTGCTGTCCAATATACTTTTTGAACTTAGAAATAATAACTAAACTAGGCCCATTTACAACCTAGGGATCACATCCAGAGAACTGATAGTTAATTGTTTGATGTATTATGATATTCAGGAACCTTTTGGACTCTGAGCCTCTGACTTACACTTTTTTTATTGAAGAAATACAAACGTTTTCTTAGGATTTTCACGGAATTTTCTCCAAAACAATTACTGACAGGCAATATCACATTAGTAATATCAGTGTGCTCCCAGAATAGCACCCAAGAGAGAAGAGAATATCTGCTCACCATTTTCTTTTATTGTTGACCTTGTACAGAAGCAATAGTAAAGCTTTCTTTCAAGACATTTATCTCTGCTTCCTCAAGATTATTAGTCTTTGCTAGTCCATGATTTATAGTCCTTAAAAATAGCTGCCAATATACCAACTCCCTCAACACACCCGTCTAAGATTAAAGCCTTCACAGAAAAAAGACAAAAACCCACCCAACAAAAAACAACCCTCCATCTTTTAATTTCACCAACCATTTGACACTTTTTCATCCTAAAAGAGAATGAAACATCCTAAAAGAAATTAAACAAATCCAACAGAATTCATAGAAGAGCTCCTACTCCTCAGTGAGGCAGTTTGACAACCCAGATAGAAAGAAATAGCTGTTAGCTATTGAATTCTGTACACCAAAGAAACACTAGTAGGGGCTGGTGTTTTCTCTGTCTTGATGGATTTGACAGAAAGAATATAGACCTAGAGCTGAAGAGTTTTTAAAGGTTGCTCTTTCAGACATTTCTAAGATTCCTTCAACTGCATCTTCCTTGAATTTAGGTAGAACGTAGATCTAATCCTATAAAGATGGAATCTTCTTAATCCTTGATTTTTGTTTACATACACATGTCTAGTGTCCTAAAGTATGCCAGTCTAGTGCCAATGCTATGTTTTGGCTTTACCTACTTATGCTGCATTTCAGGGAGAAAACACATTGTCAAACTTTACTCCCTTCCTCTGGGAAGGCAAATTCAACCACAGGCCAAGGTAAATACAGATTTCAATGTTCATAAACAAGCAGTTTTTCACTGCACCTGAGACAGATTCCACTGTGATAAAATTGATTGTGACAGTCTAATTTAGTAACCCTGAGACGCTTGTTTATATCTTGTTCATGTGAAATATTTCACTAAGTCCACTATTGATTTACTTACAATTACATTCTGACTTTATCACTTCTCATATCTTTTTTCCCAAATATTTAAGTCTGATGGCAGAAGACAACTAAGAATTACATAGATATCAAAAGTCTCCTTTCCTTGAGAATAACATGAAAGGATCAATGATTTTATTTGGTTTTGTAACACTTTCCTTTCATAAATTTAAAAACTATTTTATGTTATTTGAAATCAGTGAATAGACAAAATTGAAAAGCAATTGTTAGAACACACTCCAAGAGAAAAAGAGGCATTAGTTTCCATCATAGAAAAATAGCATCATTCAGGTTGGAAAAGACCTTCAAGATCATTGAATTCAACCTCTGAATGAACAGCACCTTGTCAATTAAACCACAGCCATGCCCAGTCATTTCCTCAACACCTCCAGGGATGGTGACTTCACCACTTCCCTGGGCAGCCCATTCCAATGTTTAACAATCTGTCCAGTAAAGTTTTCCTAGTGTCCAGCTTAAACCTTTCTTGGTGCAGCTCAGGACTGTGTCCTCTTGTTCTGTCACTGGCTGCCTGTGAGAAGATACAGACCCCTACCTGGCTACAACCTCCTTTAACGTAGTTGCAGAGAGCCATAAAGTCACCCCTGAGCCTCCTTTTCTCCAGGCCAAAAACCCCCAGGTCCTTCAGCCACTCCTCAGATGACACCCTCTAGATACTTCCCCAGTTCTGCTGCCCTTCTCTGGACATGCTCCACCCCTTCAAAGTTTTTCTTGAAGTGAGGGGCCCAAGACTGGACACAGCACTCAAGGTGTGCCCTCGTCAGAACCAAGTACAAGTGAACAAACACTTCCCTGGCCCTGCACGCACACATTTAAAAATAAGGCTTTACAATTATTTATTTGAATTTTCATTTTGTTAAAAAAAATTATTTTCTAGTCTGAGAATAAACTAGAAGTATAAGTAAGGTGATAAAACAAGTATAAGAATAAATACAAATATTGAAATCCTCATTCAACTGTTATGCATATGCAAATGTCAGAAGAACCATTTGGCAGTGATGGGGATGAGGTTTATTGCCATGAACTGATTGACCAAAAAACTTTTGGTAATAGCAACCTTTATTCTTCCTTTTCCCATATTGAGTTACAATTATGTGCAATTTATAGGAGCAGGTATCATAGTAGGAGTTACAATAGCTGACAAGCTAAATATGAATGAGATTGAGAAAGAACTAAATTCAAACCCAGAGTCTTTTTCTAACACTGAAAGCTTTTTCCTACTCTGTATAATGGAGAAACAAATTTTCATGTTGCGATTCTGAGAGTTGCTTCCCACAATTTAGTTCACAAAGGAAAGTTTGCCTTCAGAAACTATCAAAAATCAAACTAACAAGAAATCCCCCAAAACAATCACATCTCGCAAGGTCCAGATGCACTTCCTTTTGAAGTCAGCATCATATCCAACCTTTTAAATCAAGACCACACTGCCCCAGCATCCTCCATTACGGAACAGAGAGAGTCAGGTCCAGACTGCAGCTCTGTTCACTTAACCTCTGAGTCACCCTTGGCAAAAGCCTCTCTCACTCTCTCTGCCTACCATGGAAGCAACTTACAGGGGCTGTGCTCCCACCTTAGGCATCTCATGCTGCCAGAAGAAGACAAAGAAGCTTGAGTGCTTTTGCTCAGCTTCTTTTCACTCCTCTTTTACCCGTGTGCATGAATCACACATAGAATTTGGAAGAATTAAAACACAAAAATATAGAAATAAACTATAGCTGTACTGAGCCATAATCCACAACATGTTAATTATCATATTATCTCAATACAAAGCTTTATTGCTTCAAATCCTCTGACATGGGAAGAATAAATCTATTTAGAATCCCTATATTACTATGCAATTCAGTACTGTGTTGCTTCTGTCAAAAATGGGATGTGTATTTAGAGCACATGCGTGTTAATTCAAGTTCTGCAACAGGTTTCTTTTTCTGTTTGTTTCTTTGATTGCTTCTACTGGCATAAATAGTTTAAAATCCCTTTTGGGGCCAGAGACTTATGCAGTAATTAGGAGTTTGCATGCTACTGAGTGAAAAACACAACACTGAAGTTGAAGCTTAAAGTCCAAAACACTGAGTCAAACCTTGTGCTAGTGTTATTCACTGTTTTCTATAGAAATGTTCCTGTTAAGAGCAAGACTGATAATTGTATAATTTTCCTCTAAAACCATTCAAAACTTGTTTCTCCAAACATACCAATTAACAGCAAGTAAACAATCTCCCACCGGTGTTGTCATATAAATGCTTCCAAGGATTTTATGCTGGCATCTCAAGCAAAAGTTCATCCTTGGCAGTACATAGTGGAAGGTGTTATTTGCCATGGTTGTGCTAGTGAAAGTGGAAGCTGTGACACATAGAAGGAAGATTAATTCTTTATTTTAATTTATCTACACAGAATTTAAGATCTCTATACTTTCTGGGAATGCATCCTGGAAAAGGGGGTAAGAGTCCTGAAACATGTTTGTGATGGTCTGTTCCAGAACGAAGGAAAGAAAAGTGAACCCAGACTACACCCACACATCCTGCTGTTGATTCCACTGGGAAACAGAACTGTGCAACAAAGAGCATCTGCTAACCCTGAGCAGCAGGCCAGCTAGAGACAGTCTTGTCATTATTTATTTAAAATGAAACAAGAAACATTGATGCAAACTTTGTTTTGGTAAAATGCTTAAGAAAGTGACAGCTTTGTATGACCTTGCTCTAATCAAATCATGCATAGAAAAAGTCATCATTGCATAAGCTTTCACAACTGTTTAACAAAAAGGACATGTGACTACCAGGAAGAATGAAGAATTGTCAAGCAAGCACAGGGCAGTATTTTTTAAGACTAATGGTCTGAAAGCACCAGTTCAAACTCTGAACATTTGCAAAGTTTGCTTACTGGCAAAGCCTTGAGCTTGCTTAGTATGAAAGTCTAAAAGGATCTTACAGTTCTCTGTTATTAATTAATGGGCATTAAAACATGATTTTCCCTTCAAATATAGATAAAGCATAGTTTAAAGAATTAAAAGGCAAAACCTCTTTTATTCAATTCTAAACATTTATTGCTGCCTTGTGACTCTGATGTAGGACATGCACTGGCACATACGCACACTTTATCTTTTTGTCTCATTGCCTCATAAGAATCCTGCCCCTTCCCAATTTGAAAGCATGCTGTGAGGTCTCAGTGAGATGTGTATTCTTTCTGAAGAATGCTATATTAACATGCTCATCTTCAGGAATACTAGCCAGCTGAAGTGTGCTCTGTAGATTAAAGCACAGCATGCAGATTGCTTCCACCCTGGCAGAGGCTGTGGGGCACATCTTGGGATGCTATTATACTGACTAAATCCTTGTCCAGAGCAGGATAAAAAGGTGCATTTTAAAAACATATGCCTGACAAATTGAAGTTATGTCAACAATAACTAGTAAAATGCTAATGTCTAAGGCAACAGCTAAGGACCCTGAGATTTATGTTACCTTTTTTGTTATGTGAATGATATGCTTTTGTGGGAAATTTAATTAAAACACTATTTGGGGAATTAGGGGACAATTTTTCTTTGTTTCAATTCTTTTCTTATGATTATGGCTGTTCAACATTTCAAGTGATGCAGAACAAATGTTAATGGTAAATTGCTGGAGTGTGATAATTGATTTCTTTATTAATAAAGGAGATTTAATGCTCCACAAAAAGCTTGATGTAGCTCACCATTAGAAATTTTGCTTTAAGAGTCATCTATGAAATACAGTTCCTCACCTTGAAGGCTGTTTATTCCTCTTACTAAGCATAACTGCCTTTGCACAACTGCTCATCATATGTGGGATGAGATATTTTGGAACTGCTAAGTGCTTAACGCTGTCATTAACTTCCCTTGGAATTGTGCTCAGCATTTCTAAGAGCCAGTTCTGTGGAAAATGAATCTCTTCTGCCATTAAACCTGTGGATGATTAAAGCACAAGGAGACCCAGAGCAGGCTTATAAAGAAGCCAAGCAGGGACAGGTCTGTCTCGGTGTGAAGGTGGATGCAGCAAGTCTGCGTGACGGGTATGGCGCAGAGTGCGAGCAGAGAGCACGGTGGAGCCAGGCACACCCCGGTCACCAACCTGCAGTCACTGGGCACTGAAGGGTGCAACCCATAGAGATTCATAAGCTCTATCCTGCCCTGTTCTAAGATTTTATTAAGAATGTATATCCCACATGCATAAAAGAGCACACATCTGGTGAAAACATAAAAGAGGTAACAAGCACCTACAGAAGAAGCACAGCCACAATCTCCAAAAGAAAGAGAGGGTTTGCTCCACCACCATCCCTCAGTCTGCAGAACACCAGGTCTGCCCTTTCACAGAGTTATCCACAGCATTTCACCTTCACTGGACAAAAACAACTGTTTTCTTATTTACCCTTCATCACAGTTTTCCTCTGCAGACTCAGCAATTGTACGTGCAGTATTACCTGTTACCAAGCCTTGTAGTAATGCATTAGAAATATAATGAGCTCTGTTCATGTGTGTGTCAAAATGGCAAGTTGGTCAGTACTGAAAAGCAAATCTGGAAAAAGCATTCCATCCTTTCACTCCAGCCTAAGGAGTTGCCACACTTTGTGCAATAACACCACTGAAAATATGGCAATAGAAAAAATAGAAAAAAGATTCCATGCCTACCAATCAAAAAAAAGGGGGGGAAAAGAGATAGTATTTGAAATTCGCGTATTTTCAGATTCCACCAAAGCAACCTTCTTTGTTTAAATGTGTGCTTCCAAGATGCTGTCAGTGTGAGCCAAGCTTTCATTCTGACAGATGTTATTGCTGCCCCAGATGCGCTGTGTGCACACACTCCAAGGCTGTTTGTTTAAATCACCTCCAGCTAACAAGAGGTGATATGAGAATAATCTGGGAAGTGCGTGGAAATTGCCTGAGGGCAATTATGAATGCTATTTAAGCAATAGTTTTTCTAGAATGCACTGAAGGACTTCCAGAAGGATGCCACAGAGCTACTCCAGAGGCATATGTAGGATGCCAAAATGTTTTTAATATATGTTACAATATGAAATATTTATTCCCTGCTTACTACTTGTGTGAGAATTATTAAATCTCATTTTAGAATTACTAATGACTCATGTCAAACCGACACAAAAATGTTAAGAACCAAAGCTCCAGCTGCTGCAATTCAACACATTCCGAATAAATGGAGCCTCAAGTGCCACCTAGCGTAGACCTGCCTCTACAGTTCTAGCAGGAATGCACTCCTGTCATGTTCCTTAACTCCTTAGCATGTCTAATAAAAGATGTGCATTGGTATTTTCAATTTCTAAAGACATATAAGAATATAGTTAGCATTCCAGAAACATTAATTAACCTCAAATTCCATTATCATTAGATAGAAATTTCAGCAAGATGTTATTTTTAGTTAGATGTCAAAATTGGGAAGAGAAAAATGTCTCTAAAGCTCGTATGGTTTTGGGTTTTTTTTTTTTTTTGTTCAGGGAGAGGAGTTCATAGCACAGGCAGGCACATGAATTTAATGCAATTAAACCTGAAAGATTAATACAAAATGGGAGACACTCATTTCTTGTCAGTCTCTGTTCTAGGCACTCAAATGACCAGTGTTCTAAGTGAAAGCAGCAATCTCTGCTTCCCAGTAGCGCTCGTCCAGGTCTTTTTTTCTCTAGCCATGAGGAATTTCTTCTCTTTAAGATCACTTCTTTGTTAAATGTGACTAAAATTTTTTCACGAGTTCAAAGGAATGAAGGATAAGGAAAATGATGAATAAGGAAAGCTTAACAGGCAGCACAATTTAAAAAAAAAAAAAGCAAACAAATCAGTCAATAATTCCCTCGAAGAAAAAAAGACCACACATATAATAATAATAGCAATAATAATAATAATAATAATTTTAAAAGTCAATTCTGATCGCATTGTATCAGAATTGTGGCCTGGAATCACAGCTCAAACAGATTCAAATGTTATCAGTGCTATTATACTGTACATAGTACTAGGAATCATTTTAAAGAAGGAGTGGTAGCTTGCTCAACTTCTTTGAGAAAAGACCATTTGATATTTGAGTATTTTACTTATACCATCTGATATTCATAGTCTTGTATCCATTGAGAGTAGCCTGGGAACTTTGAGATCACATTTTATCTCTGATACATCTAGGGCTTGTAGCTTGCTTTCTCTTTGTTTTACAAATGATTGTAAAACATATTGCAAATACATGCGTTTATAAAATTAAAGGTAACCTAAATTTTACACATATAGAGATGAAACTGATGAGAATATTTACTGGTTTTTATTTAATTTCAGCAAGTACAAACATGTTTTTTCTGAAATAAAAAAGTCTTTTCCATAAAATTCACCAGGCAAAGAATATATTTCTCAATCAACTAACAGTTCATTCCAAGAACCTTATTTCTGCAGACCTTCAAATTTGCAAAATGTTTTTGGCCTGATTTCTCCTATTTCATGTTACAGAGCAAAAAGCACATCAACAATTTAAAATTCTATTTTATCATTTGAAGTGTCCCCTGAAACAAAGTAGAAGGAAGTACAAGAGAAGAAATATCTGTTCAAAAGCTACAAAAAGTGTTCTGCTTCAACCCCCTAGTTCATCAGGCAGTATACACAGATGCCAAACTCCACCTCACTTCAGTAAGAGGTTTTTTGGTTTGTTTTTTTTTTTTTTTAATTAGACTTCTTACCCTTTTTATTATCTAAATATACATAAAAAATCAGGAACTCTTGTAGATTTCCTTACTGGGCCACCATTTCTTGCTAGTGGTTAAATAGAAAGCTCTAACTCAACCCACTTTGTGGCCAAAAGTGGATTCTAATAAAAATCAGTAAGATGCTGCTGAAGAGAACTGAGACATATTTACAGATAGAATAATTATGGTACTATCACATGTCTTCATTATACCAGTAGCCTAGGACTTGACCAAAACTACAAATTCATGTCACATATGAAGTGAACTAAAACCCTTTTTTGGCTACTGATTCTTTCAGCATGGGCAGAAGAAACATTCGTCCGTAGCCCGAAATTTTATACTAGCTAATAAACATACCATTTATTTCAAATGCCAGAGCAGAAAAAAAAGAAAGCATGGCATATGCTCTGTGGTAAGTGTTAACAAATAGGGATTTTCAGCAGCAACCAGATATACTGCATGCAACTTGCTTATAACTCTTCAGCTGTCTAAAGCTGTCCTTATTACTTACAGTGGAGACAGCTGGCAAATTAAAAATAATAATGATTTAAAAAACAGTCATGGGGTGAGATGATTCTTTGTTTTATTATAAAAATGAACAAAGCAAACAAGTTCATTCTACTTAAACCTTTAATTTTGCTCCTGCATACATGGCCTTTTCTGGTAAAGAGAAAATAAAGCATGGTAAGTTAAAAGTTTTCCTTGTAATTTTTGCTGTGGCTTCTTTACTGCCATTTACATGTCTGATTTAGAGAGCTAATAATTTGAAATCATCTACTTATTAACACTCCCCCTTTACTCAGCCCCTAAAGTGCTCTACCATTGTGTCACATAAAACTCCCATAGCCCATTCCCCATGGAACGAGCAGGCATGGCTGCTGTCTGAATAGCTCACTGCTCATTTCCTACGCAAGTCAAGAAACTTCATTATCACCTTTTTAAAGTGAAGTTACCCTGATCTATTGCAGTAACTGCAGGTGTCCAAATGCTATTTGGTTATTGATGTTTTATGTGGGTAGTTAAAATAATACTAATAACTTTATCATCATCAATACAATTTGTATAATATTTTACATATGTATGTATCTATCTATCTATACGTGCTTTTCACCAGCTGGAGATTAATGATATTTTCTGAGCTACATAAGAAAGTAAAATGTGGTATTTTACTCTGTGCAGAATGTCTTTCCCTCTTAAAGTAGGCCCAAGAGCCTTGCTAGACTTCCCATCTCTGTGCACTCTGTTATTACAAAGACTTATTAATTGATCATTTCTTCTTGAATCACCCATACATACCATCTCTTATTACCGCAGTAGTGTGTGTTTTTTATGCTTGAGCCTCATTACAATGTGCTGCTTGTCCTCATACCATTCCTTTTCATTATGCTGTCTTGTATGCACGCTGTTATTTGTTAATATTAATATTCCACTCCAGAACTGGAAACTGATAGAGTAAAATCATCATCACTGGGGCACATTGCCAAGCAGAACAAGCAGATGTCCCTATGAAGAGTAGAGTTTATTTAAGAATAAAATCTATAATGGCTAAGAAGGAAATTAAAACAAAATAAACACAAATAAACAGACAAACTGTCTGTGCTGAAAGAATATAACTGCACTCCAAGCCAAAATCATTGCAGACACAACTTTATTGGCTTCAGTGGAATTGCAACTACTAGCAACAGGGATCAGTTTCAAATATTGTCTTTATTTATGCATTTATTCTTTATTTTAAAATGTCAGAATTAAGGGGTCAGAACGCAAAAACTGTCATCTATTAAATATCTGGGTAGATTCTACTGGTTATCATTGTTTAGCCTCCTTTATAATGCTTGTTTTTTTGCTAATGGGTTCTGAGAGTTTTTTGTGGGGAGGGAGAGGCATTGTGTTTGGTTTGGGGTTTGGGGTTTTTGATTGGTTGGTTTGTTAATTGGCTTTTATGTGTGTGGTTAAAACTATCCCAGCTCAGAGTTTATGTTGTTTTGTGAGTGTCAGATTAAGTTGGTTCTGAAAAAAAAAAAGGATCTGAAAAATTGAATGCAAGTATTCAAGAGCATCCATACCATTCCATTTTTTACAGAATCAAAGAATAAACTGCATTGGAAGGGACCCACAAGGATCATCGAGTCCAACTCCTGGCCCTGCACAGGACACCCCAGGAGTCACAGCATCTACCTAAGAGCATTGTCCAAATGCTTCTTGAACTCTAGCTGGTGCTGTGCCCAGTGCCTGACCACCCTCTAGGTGAACAATATCCAATCTAAACTTACCCTGATACAACTTCAGGTCATTCCCTCAGGTCCTGTCTCTGGTCACCACAGAGAAGAGATCCATGTCTGCCCCTCCTCTTCTCCTCAGAAGGAAGTTGTATTTTTGCCTTACCAGATCACTGCATTCATATCTTCTGGAGACTTCCTGTGCTTTTTTGTCTTAAAACAAATCTCCACTTGCAGCTGCAGCTGTGTGTTCCCATTTCTTCCCGTAGCCACCCAGGAAATTGCAGCGTGATTATGGAACAGACAGGACAAGAGACATTTTCAATATCATGGTCAGCTTAAACCAAACCTTACACTGAAAATCCACGAAAATGTTGTTTCTGATCTTCTAAAACTAGACATCATTATTAAAAACAGCATTTAAATTCAGAAAGCAGAGAGGTGATGGTTTCACTGTCAACATACACAAGTCTATTGGGATACAGAAAGAGGTGTGGTGAAAACACACTCACTGACACTTTTAAAGATGTATATCTGAATCAAGAAGTTCTAATATATAATTTTGATGGTTTAAATTCAAAACTAAATCTAATACATCAGATATTTCATTAAATATAGGCCTTGAATCAAGATTATATACTGAATAAAATACTTATTGGCCAGGTACACTAAAAATAGATACACTAGCAGCTGGTTTTTGTAGCCATTAGTTGATGACTTTTTGTTTCCCATTATTATGTATTCTACAGTTAATGTAGTTTTACTCATTTTGTGCAGTACTTGCAGCTCTATAATCCCTGAGGATACCTGTCAAGAAATACCACTTAGTTTTCACTCAGCTGACTATTTGCATGAGTGAAGACAGACCATGATGGTTTGCCTTTAAAGCTAGATTAATGTGGATTGGAGGAGGGGGAGGGACATGGGGGTTTTAATGCTTATATTGTATAACTAGTTATGCTATATTATGTTTCACACTGCATTAACTTTAAAACAGCAATTTCAGATGACCAAATTGGTGGAGGTTTTAACTTTATTTCCTCAATTTCCAACATTGCCTTTCATAGCTTTTACCCAGTGTTTATCCTAGGTCAGACCTCATGCCACATCCAGATTTCCTGCCAGATTTCATCAGAAGATGTACATTCACCTACACACAGTAGTGTATTTAATTTGCATTAAATTAAACATCCTTGTGGAAGAAGGCAGAATCCCTTAAGGGTGCTGTGAAATACTGCAGAAATATTTGGTGTTTTAGGTCAGCACATCCACAAGCTCCCATTCAAGCATATGCATGCTTCACTGAAACACAAATGTAAAAGCACATGTTTAAGTTCATGTCTAATTAGCAATTTATCAACAATATGAATGCTCATATTTTTATTATTTTTCTTCTTATCATCAACAGAGTATAACACATTAATGATAAGCAATTTTTTGTATGTTAATTAGGGTAGTACTGGAACTTATGTTTCCTCTCCTTTCCCTTTTCCCCAGATCAGCATCAGGGGCTCACAGTGGGATTAATTTCATTGAATTTGTACCTTAGTCATAAATTTCTTTAGCAATTAACACGAGGTAAAATAGGTCTCTACATTAAAATTCATCTGGTGCATTGAAGCCGAGGAATCTTACTTATTTTAAGAAGTGTCACAGCCTTTGTATGTGCAAAGTCACATTTAGGCCTTTTGATTCTCACTACCCTTTCTTTGCACAGAACACTTCCAGATTAAGTTAAAATTGGGATATTTCAATTGCTTGACTGAATATGAGTTATGATTATGGACCCCTAATACAAAATTACCTATAGTCCTCAAACCTTCCAAATTAATGTAAAACCTAGTGTCTCTTTAATTTCCAATCCCCAGAAAAATAACTTTCAGTCTAGAATGTCTTTTTAGGGTGGAACTTCCACAGAATAAAAGCATAAATGTCAAGTATGAAGGTATAAGAAGTTTTGACTGTTAGATATAAATATAACTGAGTAGTGAGAGAAGCATTAATCAGTAAAGTTTAGTGACCCAACTCCCATATTTAAAGCTCAGTTTGCATCTCCTGGGGTAGTGCAGGAGGGTACAAAACAATGTGTTCATCAAGGAGAGGTCACACAGCACAGTCTTTGTAAATGATCTGTGCATCTGTTCTGAGGAAAAGGAGTCAGTTTATTACTGTCTATATTGTCATGGTTTTGTAATATTACTAGCCTTTAGTATGATTAGTTTTCTAAATTCAAACCCAGCTTTTCTTACAGTACTTCCTATAACATACAGCAAAGACATTAGATTTTTCAAATAGGAAAATCAACAATATAGCTGTATATATTGTCTATGGGAATGTCATAAAGTTACAGGTTTCTAGTAGGATCAGGGTACCTACAAGAATGCAGTAAGTAGAGAAAAAAGTCGCAATGAAGAGTGACAGCAAATGTACTAAATTAAACAGCCTGTATTTTGTTAGAGTGGTATGCATTGTTTATCTCCAGTGACTTTTCCATTGAGCCAGTTCACTATCTATTGCAGCTACAGAAACTGTAGCAAACATAGAATTTTTTATTTCTAGAGGAAGGTGGTGAGAATTTTGGCCTTAGCTCCCCTGAAATGTGAGAGGAATGTGTAATACCTGACTCTTTCACAAATACAAAGAACTTTTAAAAGACATGAATGTCATTATCACATAAGCAAATGCATCCTATCTGCAGGTAAATCACATCTTTTCTATGTACTCTAATGCAGGCAGGAAATGCCTATAAAAGACTATGAATATTAGCAATTTATTTTAGAAGTGCTGGAGGCCAGCAGTTCTAAAATAAATGTAAAATAGTGTGCAGATATGAATGCCTTCCATGGTGTCAGAAGAACACTATGTTGCTTACACTAATTATACAAATGTCAGTTAAAAAAAAAAAGCTGCCAAATTTTACTCTTAAAATCAATGATAAACTTCTTTGTAAACATTTGACCAATTCTGCAAACATTTGCTTTGACCACAATGAAAATCACAAAACTCCAGGGGATCTATCTACATTTTCCTAGGAAACATCATATTTTGCCTCTTGTACTTTGCAGTTCTGATACAATGTTGTTTCCCGCTCGTTGTGGATGTCCGCCAAGAGAAGGAGTTAGGGGAGGTGTGAAAGGGACTCTAACAGAACTGGTCTAGCAGCACACACAGGCTGCTCTGCCTTTTCACCCTCATCTGCTCTTATACAGAGGAATGAGTTTGGCCTTTTTATCAAGATCAATGGCCTAGTACTGACAAATAGCACAGGGCCACAGACAGTGCAGGCTGAAGTGGTTTTCCAGAAGTGCCCATCAAAGAAAATGTTGACATTTTATGGAGATTATGAGAAATGCATGAACTGTGAACAGTAGAAGTCGACAGAGTCATTAAAGAGGAGCTCCTACATTGTCTTAGGAGAGATAAGCAAGGAAGTCTTTGCTTTTATTGTTCCTTGACCTCAAGATTAGTGGTCTTCTAAACAAGCATGCCAGATACAGATTAAATATTTATTTAACTGGGGAAGCAAAGCAAAAAAAAAAAACAAAAAAAACAAAACAACAACAAACAAACCAACAAAAAACTCAACTAACCTTCAAAGATTCTCATCCAACTTTCTGAGAAGTTCAACTAATACATATAAACATGTAGTTTGGAAATTCTAGTTCATTTATCAAGGTCAGAGATTGCGAATTTTAAGCAGACCATATCTCAGCCCAAAATTATTATAGGAAAATCACATCTTCATTCAGTTTAGGAGTTGGACCCAAAGTAATTTCTGGGTTTAAGATTCTGTATGAAAAATGATATGTAGATTTTTAGGAGAAAATTCATCCATTTTAGCTTTGCTGGGGAACTGTTAGGAGTACCTTGATGATTAAACTAAATTTGTATTCATGTTTTTTTTAACTATGAACAGATTAAAAAAATCTTGAGAAGTAAATAGTAAGATACATAACAGAGACTTTTTAAAACAAGGTATTAAATTTTCTATAATATTGTCTCACATAGAACAATAGTATTTAAAATATCATTACAAGGTCAAATACAAAGGGCCACCAAGGATAACCTATATGCTAACCTAACATTAACTGCCATTTAGGAAAATTGTTTGTGTTATTAAGTAATAGATTTTAAATGTTACTTGTGACCTAATGCCATTCTCAAAAGTCACTTCATTAAGAAACATAAGATTAATAAGAAACTAATGATGTGTGGATTTGTAACTCAGCTGTTAAGTTGTATTGCTCAGGGGTTTTAACTATATCATCATCAGCCAACTAAGTACTCTAAGTTCAAGTTGAACTTCAGCTTGAACTAGATGGTGAAGTTATTTACACACATGCTTTTTTTTTATTGGTTGCAGCTTTCATCCCATATAAAATTATTGAAACTGTGATTTTATGTAGGATACATTCTTCCCCAAACCAAGGCAGAACCAATAAACTTGGGAGCTAAACTTGGTTTAGTGGCAAAACTTACTGTCTGACAGTTGGTACAAACTCAGTTAAAATCTACATTGAATAAAATATGGCACAGAAGGTACAAAACCTCTCAAAAACAAAATGCCAACTCACATGAGCAGGTGTGTTCAAATTTGCAGAAGAAAGGCAGGAAGAAGCAGTGGCAGAGCACTCTGTCTAGATAAATGCTGAGTCTACACTGTTATACATAGGAAAGTATGGAACTGTACATTGAAGGTTTGTTCAAGAAAGCAGCCATTCAACACTGAGAAGACCAGTCGTAGCAGACAAAACCCCCCAGTAAAATTTAAAAATCAGCACTGCCATTAGAACACATAATGGACAGTTTTGAGCTAACCCAGGCTGGATTATCTGCTCAATAACAATTTTTTCCTTTTTCTTAGTTATGTTATTATGGAGGTGTTACCACCATTTCTGATTAGCCCAGCCTTGGCCAGTGGCACGTCCACCTTGGAGCCATCTGGCATTCACTCTGCTGGACATGGGGAAAGCTTCCGGCAACTTCTCACAGAAGCCATCCCTGCAGCCCCCCGCTACCAAAACCTGGCCATGCAAACCCAATATATCCATCACTAGATTTCAATCAAATTTGGATTTAAACAGCAGTGTAGTGCCCATAGATGCCTCTCATTCTTGCTTAGCAAAGCACCAGAGTGATGTTACCATTTCTTGCAACTTACCTCTGGTTTTGTCATATATGTAGGAAGTTACTGAGTAAGGCTGAATTCCGAAAACAAAGATGACTCATGAGTAGTATTTCCTTTAAATATGAAGAAGTTATGGCCTGAGAAAAAACAAAGGAACAAAACAATAATGTTATGTTTTGTGATCCTAGAGGTGCACGTGGAGACACAGGAAATGAAGAACAAAGACATTTTATTAGCTGAATTATATTCTCGTGCTGCTGCGTCACTTGGATTACATGGTTCTACTGTGTACCACCATCAGTCTGAGGTTTGGAGTGTGTTCTAGGTTTGTGTAACTGTAAACTGTAAACAATGGAATTTACAAGTCAATTAACTTCAGAGGAAAGAATTTATAAAACCTGGGCAAGACATTTTTTTCTGGAGTATTGCCCTTCTCTTCCAAACATGCAGCCCAAGGAAATGATATACAAAACTTCTACAGTTAATGAAACAATATCAACCAGTAACACCAAAGCTGGAAATAAAAATCAGTAATGCCAGAAAGTTTCAAACTCACAGTTTCTCCCACAGTTTATAGTTAGCATCCTTATCTGTCTGTGGAATTCTTATTTTAGTTTCTGTGTTAGCTATTCACTCTCTTAATGTCTTCTTGTTTATTAATAAAATCTAACAGATACAGTGCAGACAGTTTTTAGTGCACTTGAAATGTTAACACTGTTCAGTTTATAGAAATTTCACTGCAGACTCTTCAGTAGTCATAATCTTTTAAAGTTTGAGGTCATTTAAGTAGAATTTATGCAAGGAGTTTGTGGGTATGGGAAGTTATAATATAAGAAAGCTATACCTGTATTTTATACACCTATACATAGTAATACTATACAGCCTTTCCATGTAAGATGACAATCTACAGGGAAATTCAGACCGAATTACTCCTTTTGAAAGGAGAAGGAAGGAAAATAAGAAAGGATGTGAGAATGTACATAGGGAACATCTAGTACGAGCTTCCTGCCCTCCTTAATATGTCAGTGCTGCAGGCAGTGAGATGCTGCAACAATATTCAGAGCTCTGCTGCAAGAATTGGCAAGAGCGGCAGATCCTCACTGTGCAGTGAGATGGATCTCGGTAAGCTGATGTTAGTAATTGTCTCATAGGCAAAATTTTTCCCATACAAAAAGCAAGAGAATTAAAAGAAATAAAAGGAGAAAACACAAGATAATGGGAATAATAGTCAGAATGGAGTGCTTCAGAAGAGTGAGAGGGACACTAACTACTCCAATACAGAAATATCAGAGCATAACTTCCACCACCTTTTAGCAATTCCCTATGGTCACACATGCCACATCCTTCTTTAGTGTAATGAACTATTCTCCTGGGGTGATTTTATGCTATGTATTTCCCTATCATCTGTTTATGACTAGGAATGGGTCTTGTAACTTTAAGCTGGGAAGGAGAGCAGCCAGGGATCTCCGGCATGGTTGGTTTTAAACTCCTCCAGGTGTTAGCAGCATAGAGTTAGTTTACATTCCTCACTAGCTGGTGACCCTGTTAGCTAGAAAAGGAGAAGTTGTTTTTTTCTCTGGAACTGCAACTTGTGCTTCTTCTTCTTTTTGGACTGTTCGGCTTGGTTTTTTCTCATCTGAAAATCAGACCATCTCCGGGGGAGACAGTCGGCAGGACCCT
>VYZT01000640.1:0-81521 GCA_013400735.1 Pomatostomus ruficeps
ACATTTGGATGTCCCAGGTGGGAAATGAGCTGTTGGACAGTTACGCCTACTCTGAAAGAGGTGCATTTTAGTGGCATTATGGGTCTGAACTAGCAGATCCAGACGTGATTATGGTCAGTATTACAGCCTACTTGTGGACAGCTGCTAGCAGGTATGGAAGAAGATGTCAGGGCCAGGCTAAGAACTGGTGCCAAAGACCTCACAGAAGTGGAGGTACTGTCATGGGAGCAAAACAAGGTGAATGGTATAATTTAAACTTTGCCATGGGGTGATATTTCATTTGCATTTTCTGAAAACGAGTAGAAACATGCCTTTAAGAAGGATTGTTCTACTGTGCACCAATAAGATTTGATAGTTTTCTTATAAATTCCTGGTGGTTTTCCGTAGTCAGGAGATCCCTTTCCTGTCTACAAAGAACTCTTCTTATTCCTCTCGTCTGTGCTTCAGCTTGATGTAAAACTCGATTCATTTCTGCATCACCTATCCCCAAAGATTGAATCTGTAGACACGTTAGGCTCCAGCCTGACTTCCCCTGCACAAGGTACCGGAGTTGTGCGAGGTCAGTAGACTGCAATTTGTCCAGAACTGTCGTTCAGCTACAAAGACTCCCCTTTACAGTGCAACGAGGCACAGATCTCCTGCCAACTGCCTTCCTTACAATGTAACTGGCAGCAAAGAAACTTGTTTCTATCGGCAGCTTAGGCTCAAGAAGGGATTGCTTTCAAAACAGAGTTGGCAAATGTCTCCTTGCTGTCTGCTAGTCCTAAATCTCTTAAAGCTGCTGCATCCAATGCCTCAAGTTTATCTGCCTCTTTGCTATCTTTTCTTCACCACTCAGACAGTTCACTTTTTTCCTTCTCTCTGCATCTGTAGTTCTGGAGAGCTTCTGCTTCCTGTGTAAAAACAAAACCAGACAAATCTTTAACTTTTTTGGACCTGGTGTTGGCTCTGACACATGAGCTGAATAGTACTTCAGTCTCTGTTAAGCTGGTCTAAGTGAAATTGCCATCTGAGCACAGTACTCTTAAGCCCGAGTAAGGGTCAGCATCAAGGCTTTGAGGAGAAAAGGAAGGAAAAGGGAATTGACCATAACTGTTTAAAAAGGTGCCGAATTTGACCTAAAATATAAGCTTCATCTCAGAAATCCTTTCTGATTAATGTATGGCTGCTTCATGTGGGACCTGGCTTTAGTGTTCTTAAAAAATTAGTATTTTGTTGGTTTGTCATCTACACTTTGCACAACTAAATGCTTCACACATAAACTGGACAGCTCTGTCACCAGCCCTCTCTGCCCCTCTGGAGGCAAACACAGCTTTGAGCATATCTTCCGCACTATCTTGTATTATGAAGGCATGTGGAGATGTCTGCTTAATGCAGACTTGACCCTATTACATGGAAATGAAAAAGGGGTCAAAAGGAAAAGAACAAAAAAAGTGCTTTTACAAAGGCAGGCAGAGAGAACATCAGTCCTAAAACTGTCAGGATAGGTGAGTTTTAACGAAGGGCAGAAGAGAGTAAAAGAAAATGGAAACAAATGGAAATACCTGCATGAATCTCCAATTCTGACTGAGGTACACTGTAATGTACCTCAGCCATAGAATTACATTAATCATGTAATACTGTGGCTGCAAAGATTTATCTTTTTACTCCTTGTAAGATGAGCCTACCTTCTAATTAAGCCACAATTATTTTTTGAGGTGGTAGTTTAATTAACAGCAGATCTTATATTTTTCAAGGGTAGTGTTGTGTTATTAAAAAGTCACCAAAAGCCTGCTAGACAAGTAATAATCTACACTTCACAGCTAGAAAGTTTAGTAAAATTATAATGACTCAAAAATACCTAGGAGTCAAAAACAATTGGGAGCAAAAATGAAGGAACTGTGGAGAGAAGAGGTTGCAGATGTTATGGGTACTTACCCTGTGCATTTCTACATGTTTCGACAGTAAATCACTAGTCTCCTCAATTAGAAACTGAGACACAGAAAGAGAAGTGAATGCCTCAGGCCAGTCACAGTTTGGTGACAGTCCTGATAAGGCACTTGACCAGAGACCTCCAGTCTGGATGAAACAATGTACAATACCTCCAGCCTGGTACTCTGTAAGGATGAGAATTTAACTCTCATTTTTTGCATAGGATCAAATTAATATATGTCAGTGGAAATAAAGGGGCGGGGGGGGAGAGTGTTTATATAATGTCCTCACTTCTGTTCACTCCAAATAGTTTTCAGTATCAATAAAGCATCCATTGTCTAAACCTGCAGCAGCCTTAAGTAAACCCTCTGTATTGCAATTGATCACATGTGGGCAGACTGTTATGAGGGGAGTTCTGCTGAAGCCACGAGGACTCCACACAAGCACAGCAGGCCCTTTAAAAAGAGCTCTGAAACGTGCTCTAATAAACTGTGGTTATAATTAGAGCCCACTGGGGAAACCTGGCAAAAGACAGAATGTTTTTTTCTTTCCTTTTTTTATTTTATTCTTCTACTCTGATGTGATCTAAGGGCAACGTTGCGTTTCATGGAAACATCCCTTTTTGAAGATTGTGTGTCAGTGCTAAATCATAGGCAGACACTATGCTGTGCAGTAGCAGGGCAGGCAATATGCAGAAATAACACTGCCAAACCAAAATCACTTTTGTTTCCAATTATAATTTTCCAAAACTATTAAGGATGTTTCAGTGTTTACAGTTTCCCTTATTCACAAGAGGTATGTTAATGCAACAATGAACCAACTGCACAGCTTCTTGATTGTCCACAAAATTGGTAATATTAAATTCAAATTTGTAGGACATAGCAGGGAAGGCACACAGTAAATAGGTAGAAAGAGAAAACAAAGCAGCTCTGGAGAGTTTCAGAGATGACATTTGTTTTAATTACATAGGATCCAGGCACTCATACTAGAGAGGAAAAAGGGTCCCTCACTTTCAAATTTTGTGGAAATTGTGAGAAAAGTTTGAGAAGTTTTCTTTCATCTCATGGTTTTTAATGTCAGTAGATATTCCTTCAGCTATTTAGATTTAGAAGTTTAATTCATAGATTTTTTAACTGTGGGAGTTAGAGATTTCGCCTTATGCTTTCCAAAATATTGGCTGGTCATATGCTGTTTTTTCAGTCTCATAATTTCTTTACCTTCTACTGCTCTGTCCCAGTCCTACAGCATGTAGTCTTGCCTCTCAGATGTGCCCTTTGCTGTTGCTGGTTCCCTTTGCCATTCACCTCCACAAACACAAAGGAAAATACCCAGAAGTGTAACCTTGGCTTCCTTAATAGGAAAGGGGGATTGCGCTACATCTTAGTAACTAAGCAGCAGCCAATCATAATCTTGGTATTTTAGAAGACAAAACCATCACATGAGAACAGCCAACATCTAGAAGATAAAATAAACATTTTATTTTTAAATAGTGGGTCATACTTTTCACACTGCAGGATTTTACAATTTTACCAGCTGAAGTTTCATCCCTTTGCAAATATGAAAAGAAGTATAAATTTAACATTCTTACCCTGACTTAACATACCTACGCATTCTAAACCCTCTCTGCTTAATGTTACTTTGTAGAATTACTACTCTCTAATCCTCGCTCCTCTTAGTGCTTCACAGCCAGTGTAACTGTGAAGGAGAGAGCTGGACTCTGCCTTGGCTTAGCAGCTGCTGACAGCCTCACAGCACCATGCCAAACACAGGGCCAGGCTCTCCCCCTATGGAATCCCACCTGAAAGAACAGGGATCACCAAATTAGGCAATTATTCGCTTGCACTTTTTGGAATTGTCTTTGGGAAGATGTATTTCCCAGTATTTTATTTCTTGTCTCAAATATATCAACTGATTAGAATAACATTCAGGATTCATGCATGTGAATGTTCTGATGTCATTCTCTGTCTTTCATAGGACAAAAATGGTAACATAGCAAAGTTAAGCAGCTCAAAAGTTAATTCGTAAACGGCTCCATTAGCAAAACTCCAAACTCAAAAGTGACACCAAGGTGCCCCTATCTGGCATGTCTTGACATTAGCCACAGACTTCTGTGCAATGATGAACAGAAATGGTCACTTGGTTGACAACTAGCTAATGTGTTCAACAGCACACGTCTGTGTGTCCATTGATGTCTGTCACTTATGGATACATCTCTCAGTGTAATGAACAAAGAACTAATAAAACACTGAGATGACAGGAAGCTGAAAGCTAAGGAATATTTAAACTGTGAACCATTCCCTTCTGACACACAGGGACATGTTAATCTTTCATAAAGCAAGCAAAAGCTCTGCCTCCTGAAGGTGTGGGCAGACAATAAGTTTCCTCTGGAGGCAAAGCCAGTGTGTTTCCTGTTCACAGCCTTGCAGTACAAATCACTGCCAGTGTATGCTATTTTTAATCTGCATCATTTCAGTGACCTAATTTGTATCCTGCCTCATGCACCCTTTCAAAGCAGAGGGGGTGGCACAACATGATACAGGAGTGGGAATTACTGAGCAGAGAATGAGCCCTGGGAATGAGTCCTGGTTTTCCAGATTATTTCTAAAGTGAAAATAGACAGAGAACTCTGAGTTTTCAGGTTCTTTCTTAATTGGTATGAAATATTCTGGGAAATATCAAACATAATTTAATCTGTAAATATCTCAAATATTTAAAAATATGTCTAACTTTTCAGAATAATTTTCACTTTCTGTCAATGAAAAAATTTATAAAGGAGAGTGAAATATGCTGAATGTATGCACATAGTCCACAAAAAGTGAAATGTAGAAGAGGAAAAAGGCCAAAAGGATAACATGCAGGATTTTCTAGTTCTATGGTATCATGTGAAGTGAAATTTTTTTGGTTTCTGTCCAGGACCTCATCAAAAACCACAGCATATCTGCCTACTTGTGCTTAAAGCAGAATTCTATGCTATTAAATATCACACAGAAAACCATACACTGAAAGACTTTTAGCAAGTTTATGTATTCAAGTGCTTCATTTAGGAAAATCTGGGTAGAACATCATCTGTGCAACCATTTCATGTCTTGTTCACATGGCCAAATTATAGTCTTTAGCTACATAATAACATACCACTTTATGGAGGGAGAAATTTCCTCAGTTTAAAAGGACAGACTAGTTCTATCGAACGATACAGTGCTGGCATCCACATCAGCAAAGATGGGGGGTCTCACATCCCATCTGCCACACTCCACTGCTCACTTGCTGAGAAACTAAGCAAAGTGGGGTTTTATCACATACATGGGGCTGGGCACGCTGCTGTAGGTTTTCAGAAGTCTTATGAAAGGCAGGAACCAGTGAGACTCAGGAGTCCTTTCAGACATTGCTGGGTCCTCCACTCTGACCAAAAGCACTTTTGACTCCCTTCATCCTACCCCATTGGGCAGTGCAGTGTCCTCTCCACCGTTCTCTCAGCCCAGTTTTTTGGCCCAGCAAAACTTCACCTTGGCCTCTGCTCTGAGCCTTGTCCCCCTGCTTGTCTATCCTCAAGTCATTCCCTCCTTCCCTCTCTTACTCTCTCCCTCCCTCCTCTCTTAGGTCCAGTCAGTTCTTGACAGACACATCCTGTTCCCACTGCTTACCATTAAGGATCTCCTTTTCCAGCCCGATCAGCAAATCTGCTTTTCCCTCTCCCCTGTCAATCAGCTTCTTTCTCCTTTCTGCACTCATTGTCCCATTTCTTGATTGACATTGCCAGTCCTGCTCCCCCAAGCCCTCACTGCTTCTTCCCCCCTCTCAGCTCCTTTACTAGATTTCCTGCCATTCCCCAGACTGCTTGTCCTTATCGGGTCACCTCCTGCCCTCTGCATTTCAATCAACTTCCTCCCACCTACTGACACCACTCACAGGTGGACAGGGAATAAATGTCCTGAGGTGTCCAGATCTCTAGCACATGCAAATTGAAGGGTATTTTTCAAAGGATTCTAATAGATGCCTCCTTGACAGGGAGTCCATCATGTCTTTGACAGAGTTCCTGCTCTCAGTGCAGAGCATGTAAGTGCTATCAAATGAAATCTCACATAATTTTTTTCAGATGTTAAGCGTAATTCCTTTTCCATTACTGCGGTTCTCAAAGATGGCTACTGTTTGGGCTAAAAAGTTTCAAAAAATTCAGCCTGAGGCAGACATCCAGTGTGGAAAATTTAAGTCCAAATATAAGAGAGTTATAAGCAGCTGAAAACAGAGTCTTATAATGAGAAGTGTCAGACAACATCAATATTGGAAAGTGCTACCAGCTTGGCCCATAATGCAGGCTTTGTTAAAGACATCATCCAGGCTAACAATTGCTGTATCAAGTTATATGCTAATGCCTTTTGCAACTGCTGAGTTATAAAATCTTTAATGATCTTTTTGGTTGCAATGGTAAACCTGGCAGCAACTGGGAAAGACCCACAAAGCTGGAGAAAATGTAGAAAACCTGAGGTTTTCTACTGTGTTTAAGTTACAAGACTGGGAACTGTGAAATCTGAATTAGATTCTTGACAATGCCACAGGCTTCCTGCATGACTCAGGTCTAGCTGAAGGTTAACCTCTTGGTGCCTCGGTTTCCTCACCGTATTTTTTGGGACAATGCCTATTTCATTTCCTAGGCAGTGCTGGCATACTGAGCTGGCTTTCTGTACTCCAGTGACATGATACACTAATCCTCTGCAATTTTTCAACAGAAGGGAAAAATCAAACTTCTCGGGTTTGAATCTATGGCTTGCATAATGGGAAGAAAGCAAGGAGGAATTTACTGGAATGATTCGGAAGCTGAAGTTATGTTAGGTTCTGTCCACAGATGCATAGAATCACTATGTTTGAGTCCTGAAATGTCATATAAACAGTGCTTTGCAACTCCTGTAAATGGTTTTCTGACTTTGTTAAAGGAAGTGGGCTGTCTACTTAAAGCTTGTCTGGGTCACGGTGACTAAACCTTTCTGCAGCTTGGCTTTTTAAAGGTTTGCATTCATTTTAACTTGGAAATGTTCCCATAAGCCTCAACAAATAACAAGGGTGTAGAACATAATGCATGTCCTTTGATCCACGGAAGTACGGAGATGTCTCACTAGTAGATGCAGCCCAGTTCACCTGTACACTAATCCACTAATGCTGACAGAGTTAGAGGACTAATATTACTATTGTGTAATACTCTAAACATTAGTCATAATTGCTTGTAAAAACTGCTGGGAAAAAAGTCCTGGGAATTATGAGACTTTGAATCACATTTGGCTATAAGTATTAGAGATCATTTGGATCAAATTGTATTTGTCTTGCACCCATTGCAACTCCCTGGATCTCTCAGTCCAGTTCAGAAATCATTAGCTAATAGTAAAAGGGAAAACAAAACCCTGTATTAAGGCATCTGTTCATGTGGGGTACCAGACATGTACATTCTGCAGCCCCTCCAGAGACACAGAGATGTCTGTATAACTGTTCACCATGCCATGTGTTGTTTGCATAAAGTTAATTGAACATATTAATACAGAATACAATTTTTCTGGTATACTAAGCTGCACTACATGTGATTAAAAAATAACAATGTGTCCTGGGAACAGTTAGCAAAATTGCCAGAATGCAGATAAAAATTGTCTTATTAAAATGCAAAAGTAAGCATTTATCTTTCCTGTTATCCCTATGGGGGCCATTACACGTAATAATGAAAAGATGTCCCTTGAAATGGCATTACTTTTTAATGAGGCTTTTACCCATTGAGTCATAATCTCCATTTTACTAATTACAAGCAGAAAAGGCTTCCTCCAACTGCTGAGTACAAGCAGCTGCTAAAGCTGAGGCTTCCCAGTCAGTTCCCAGACTTGAGCAATTCAGCAAATGTTGGGCTACAGCTAAGTTAAAGATGGGGTTTGACTCTACAAGCCAAGCATGTGAAGATGCAGCAAAGACATCTGCACATCAGTGTCAGTTCCTGGGCAGTTCTGTGACATATTCCGTAGTGCTTTAGTTGTTAACAATCCTCTGGCTAAACTAAAAACAACTGGGACACCCATTGTGATTACTTACTGATTGTTATTTGGCCCCTGTGCTTTTCTTTTACTCTGGCTCTTGTCTTCATCCAGAGCCTGAAGAGCCAGACACTAACTGATGGTGCTGGGCCCCAGTTCTGGCTCACTTGCCCTATCCTATACTCAGTAGTATTCAAAAAACCACATGGTGCAAGGGCTGAACTCTTGTATTTCAGTAAAAGCCTGGCTTTTCCCTTCATCTGTCTAATTATTCATATCCTCTTGAGCTTTTGACCAACAAACCATTTTTGGTTAAAGCATTTCGGCAAACGTGATCCGCTATCACAGCTACTGTTTCTTCTAATAGTATTCAGGGCTTTGCTACACATTTGATATGGGAACTTCTTTACACAGGAACAGGGGCAAACATCTATTTCTGCAAACTGTCACTCCGGGAGCTGCCTGAAACTTGACAGCACTGAGATTATTTTTATGATAAAATACTAAATCATTGCCAACACAAAGGCGAATGGTTCAGGCTGTCAATCCAAAGTCTCATAACATGCACTGAAATATGGGGTTTGGGGGCCAAAATGTATCTAACAAAACATTATTAAAGTTAGAAAATTAAGTAATCTAAAGCAAGGAAATTCAAAGAAAAGTTGGCCCTCACCAGCTCTAAGCCATCCTTTCTTTTCTAAATTCAGTTTATCTATTGTTCTTTTTATGCCCCAGGTCATTTCATCATTTTATGCTGATGGCTTTCTCTCAGGTAATAAATATAAAAAGAGAGAGTAGAGAAGAAGTGAAAGAAGCTGATGGCTTTTTATTTTAATGCCAAAAATTAAATTCTGGGAACTTTCTCAGGTCCGTAAAGGAACACTCCATTGAGACATTAAAGTAAGAATCTAAAATAATCATCTGTGTGCTACAGTTTTTCTGAGCTTGGTCATTTTGAGACAGATTTTCATAGCCACCTCTGTTATTTAAAAGGCCTTACATCAAAACCTACAGACACTAGAACTTCTTAGAGAAAAGTTTGACAATTATTTTTAAATGGGTGAACCCATTTCTTTTTCCCTAGCATTTTTCTTGGAAATTACTGAACTGATTGGCTGAAAGGTTCCATAGAGCAAAATACAGCCTGAGTCTGATAGCATGGAAACGATCACCACTAATGATTGAAGTTTGGCAAGACTGTAAATAGCAGAGTCCAGGCCTCTGAGTGAGTCAATCTTAATAATAGATGGGGCAATCAAACCATCCTATATGATAAATTGTCACAGCTTCCATTTCACAGTTTGAAAGCCTCTGATGTTTGTGAGAGGCAGGTTGACAGTAGAGCGCTTTACTGATTAGCACAGCACACAGAGGTTCCCCAAAATCATGCAGCAGCTGCTGGTAGACCTGCGATGGCACTCGAAGGGCTGAACTTAGATTTCCCCTGTAACCACAGACTGTCCTTGATTTTGCTTGGCTCAGCAATGCTTCCTCTCTCTCAGTTACATCACTCTCCCGAACTTTTCTTCAGTGTTGTCTCTCTCTGACTTCTTTTCCCCTTCTCCTCTTTCCTCGGCTTCCCTTCTCACAGTATTTCAGTCTTTACCCATATACTTTCCCATGACATCTGACTGAGAGTTTAAACCAATTTGGCTGCCTTAGATGAGAGGTATGGTTTCCATTCCAGGAGACAACAGTGCTGGGCAAATATTCCCTGCCCACTGTCACCCTCTTCACCTCACAGTTCTTGATTTCTGGTAGGCCTCAGGATGAAAAAGGAGACACATTGGATTGCTTTCTTGGTGGCTGTGGGAAGAAGAGCTGGAAGCCTGATCTAGTGTCTGTAGGACTTATTTATATGTCACATTCCACATGGTATAGGAAAGCAACATTATATATTACTGTAATCTCTGGTTAGTGACATTTGGCAGTTCCCTGATTGAATTGCATCACATTTATGTTGCCTCAGACAAGCCTTAATTATGAACATTTTGATTTTTCCACCAGTTTTCCCAAGAAGTTCAGCATGCCCACATCAATCAGATCTGAATTATTTGAGCCCTTCCACAAAAGTGGGGTTTTTTTGTTAGATTGAATGTGTCTAGGTTAGATTTGAGGTTTTCCAGTGTGACTTCATTTCCTAGTAGGAAATAAGTACAGGGATCCAAGGTATGTCCCACTGCCCGGCTGAGGGACAGCATCGCTGGGCAGCAGCTCTTTGCAGACAGGTCTGACTGCTGAGCTGGGGCTGGCAGCAAGAACAGGGGCTGGGAACTGTGAGGAGGGCAGGGAGGGGGATAGCTATCACCCAGAAGAGCTCTGTCCCTGGAAAGCGAGAGGTCTCTGTCATTCCCTCCTCTTCAGTGGTGTCTGATTTTGTGAGCACCAGGAGAGTGTGCAGATTGCTGGGGACACAGGCAGCAGAACTGCTGGCACAGGCAGGTAACCCTCCAGGGTCTTGTAAACCTCGAGAAAATTAAAAAGGAAAACAGTGAAGATACTGAGACACCCCAGTAACTTGCTGGGACTGAACTGGAGATAACAAATCCCGTAAAACCCACATTGCAGACCTGATCAGGTGTTTTGCCACTACACTTCCCAGGCAGTGGAAAAGCAGGATAGAGTCATCCTAACTGACTATTCTATCCAGGTCACAGAACATACACAAGCAACTAAAGACCTCCCATACCCCTGTCTCCCTAGAAGCAACGTGGCTGCCATGCCATCATTCATGCTCCCTCCCAAGGCCAGCTGGCTGGCTTTTGGTGTCTGTGTATCTTTGCCATAGGCAATCCACAACTCCCAGATAGCCGGGAGCCCGCTGCATTGTGAGACTACTTTTCTTCCTGCATCCTTCCAGAAGAATTGGCAGGAGCACCTATAAACCTACGGGAAAGGCTGAAATTTTCAGTCTGCGTGGGTTCTGACTTGTCAGCTTGAGCTAATGGAAAAACATACATGGAGTTTGGGAGGCCAGGCAGAGGAACTTGACCTCCAAGCAATTGTCTCTTTGTAAGTTTTGCCTCAGAGAAGATGTGGCAGCAAAGCAGGGTGGGGATTCCTTCTTGCTCTACCTGAACCTGTTCTAATAGGATGGAGATCTGTACTCTCCAGACCTTTTATCAAACCAGCAAATGTAGCCAGGATAGCAAGCCTGAACTTTCAAAAGTCAGAAGCCAAGCTCCAAAACATCACAGGACTTGCTTAAAACCACAAGGTGTTTCTCAGGTGTTTCCTCTGGGCACTGAGTTTTTATTTCATATTCAAGTGAAAACCAAGAGGAGCACACTCTTTCTAAAAAAAACCCCTGAAAATATTTCACATGAAAATTAGATTCCAAAAGATTAAGAATAAAACATAGAGTCACGAAGGCTTTCAACTCTCATAAAACTCTGGAAATAACTTATTTTCATTTCAAACCCCTCGAAGCTATAAAAGGAAGATTTTTGGTAAAGCAACTCTGACTCATTCTAACACATTTTCTCTTCATTCATACATTCTTTTGACTCAGACTAAAAGACTTGGATTGCAAAGCCTTATGCGTGTGTGTGTTCTTTTTTTTTTTTTACTTCACAGCTTTTTTTGGGAAATACCTCAATGAATACAATGGCAGCTACATCCCTCCTGGGTGGAGAGAGTGGGTTGGATTAGTGAAGAACTCTCGCTTCTATAATTACACCATTTCTCGCAATGGTAACAAAGAGAAGCATGGATTTGATTATGCAAAGGTATTTTCCAGACATATAAATGCCATACGATTAATCCATATAAAAATAACTTTTAGAGAATTAATTAACCAGATAATTAATTAATTAACCAACTACAACCACGAAATTGAGATGTCATTTTCTCTCCAGGGCATTGCAGATCAATTTCCACATGAGAATATTAATCACTCAACAGAAGAAAGTTCCCAGGGCTCTTCAGTGGAGCCTGGTGATTCCTCCCTCCCTTCCGCCCTCCCTCCCCTCCTTCTCCCTGATAGAAAGTGATGTTTTGGTGGTGGAAGCAAACAGTAAATAAAAGCCTTTCCCCAAAAGAATTGTTCTCCTTGCGCTACTGAACTTTAAAGTTTGCTGAGTGTTGTCAGTTATTACCCACAGAAGAATCTTGGTTAGTGTTGTTTTCCATTATGGAGTATACACAAAAGAAAGGCTCCATGCCTGTGATGTTGACTCCAGATATGACTATGGGAATAGATAAGGGAAGAACACGGCCACTGGAAAAGTTCAGAGCTTGTTTGTGCTCTTGACAAAGTGTGGAAAGTATGCCAAGGTGACCTGCCCACTGCCATGAAGTTTCTTGGAAAGGCTTAGGAGTACCTATCACAGACTGCAGAAAGCAATCTGGAATTTCCTCAGATTGTAGCTCAAGGAAGATGATTTTGCCTCTGTGGTTTCTGACTCATGTAATGAGTTTTTATTGGAAGCTAGTGATGCCTGTTTCTGATTTTCCCATCCATAGAAATTACATTATACTGATTATATACGTGTATAGAGTAAAAAAAAGAAAACATAGGATATTGGTTAGTTATACATTCCTTACACACCCTGTGTATGTAGCTAGAATCAATAGGGAAACAGGAGGAGAGTACATGCTTTGGGAGAGCAGTCATACAGGCATTTCACTTAAACAGACCCAGAAATTATCACAACCCTGGTGCCTTGCACTCATTATCCATTTTGTAAATGAAAGGATCTCTCACTGTCCTGTCCATATGCTGGCAGGGTTTGTCGCAGCCAGGGCTGCCGTGTGTGCTCCAGGTGTGCTGCAGGAGAGGGGAAAGTGCAGGGGATAGGGAGTGGGTGAGCAGGGAGGTCACAGCTGGTTGCCTTGTCCCAGCACTGACATGAGACACAGACCTTGTCCCTCAGGCTCTGCTTGTGCAGCTGTTCGGGGCCTCGAATCCACAACATAAGATTAGTCATGCCTGGAAGTGCTTGAAATTACAAACATTGTCTCAGCACTTTCTCAACGAAGCTCGAGCTAGACCTTCAGGCCAACAGTGAATACTCCAAGGTGGCAGGTGGTTTAATTTAAGTTTACATCTTTTTTTCTTAGTTCCATTTCCTCCCTTTTCCTTGTAGGCTTCCATTTGTCACCTTAGCTGTGGGTTAAACCAGTTTATTAGCGAGTCACAATCTTAATCTCAGCAGCTGCACTGCTTAAAGTTGCACAACTAAATGAACAGAGCCCGCAGGAATTCAACTGCACCCTGCATTCTCATTTGCAATTTCTTTGATTAAGATTTTTTGCGGTCTGTTGCCTGTTATAGCTGTCTTCCACTTTGTACATATGCAAAAGTATAGTCTGAACAAACAGTGTACAACAAAGGTTTATGTAAACATAAAACCAGCTTAAGATTCAATGTTATTTAGGAGCCATTACTTTGTTTACCTTGTGAAACATTTTATCAATGAAATTTAAGAAACATATCTTTGTCAGTAAAGTCTGTAATTTTAAATGTTACTTGGCTTTATATTACAAAATTTGGTAATCAAATTTACTTAATACTTTCTGTTGTATCTAATTTGCAAAATACTGTCTCATTTTATGTGGCATTGCCTGCTTAAGAAAGTAATTACTCCTCGGTCTCTCCTATGCTCCCTCGAATCCTACATCTCTTTGATCGTATGTTTTTAGTTCCTGATCTGAGCTTTAATGAGGACTTGAAAATAACGTAATAGCATGATAGTATGTGATCTAATTAATCATGCACTTTGTAACTTTTGCTTTGTGTTAATCGTATGTTCTAGGATTACTTCACAGACCTAATCACTAATGAGAGCATTAATTACTTCAGAATGTCTAAGAGGATATATCCCCATAGGCCCATAATGATGGTCATCAGCCACGCTGCACCCCATGGCCCTGAGGACTCTGCACCGCAGTTCTCAGAGCTCTACCCCAACGCTTCACAGCATATGTAAGTCAAAATCACACACTGCCAGACCCGCTCCTTGTATCTGCTTCTGTGAGGGATCTGTTTATGGAGACATCACAGGAACAGGGAATTCAAATATGAGGCACTCATGTAAGCAGAGAATGTTTGCTTGTTTCTTTTGCTGTGCTTGCTCCTTTTGTGGGGGAGAGTGACAGCTCTGACCATTATTAAAACAGAGAGAAGCTCTTTTCCTCCTGGGAAGTTGTGGGAGATTAAAAGGTCAGTATTTGGCTTTGTAAGGGCAGCTTCTTACAATACCCTGAAAATATGTAGACACAGGTCAGGATCTGTTGGAAAGATATTACTTCCTTCGTTTCCCTCTAAGATATGTGCTTCCTGGGCTGTAACTAACTGAACGCATTGAGGGTAAAAACACTCTTTTGAAGCTTTTGAGTGCACCAGATTTGTTTATAAACTAGATACTGGCAGATTCATGGCACATGGTTACATTTTTGTTATTCTGCATCTTTTTATCCTCTTACTGTCTGCTTTTTCTAGATATGCCCGTTTCCCTGACCTTGTAATCTTATATTCTCCATAATCCCACATTCCTGAGACTAGATTTTGCAAGTAATGCAAACCAGTCTCAGGAATGTTTTGTAGTTATTTAGATATTCAGAGTAATTTCTACCTGTATAGGAAAGAAATAAAGTTGAGGTTTTAGTTGGTAAATAAGGCAAACATGAGTACATGAAACCTGTTCTATTGGCTTGTATGAAAGAACGTTCTCAGTCAGTATCCTGAATTATGTGCTCCAGGAAAAAATAGCAGGGAATGATGGTGGTGCAAGGGGGAAAGTAAAACCATAAACTTTTTCCCCTGTTTTTCTAGCTTCTGAAAATCACCAGTTTACGTGAAGCATCCAGGTCAGTGTGCCCCATTCTCTTTGTATCAGTTTGATCTCTTTTTGAACTCTGGTGGCAGCCCTACCATTTTGTGGCAACAAGTTCCACAGTGTCACTGTGTGCACTGGGGAAAAAGGACTACTTTTTCTTTCCTTCTGAACCTGGTGCTTGGTTATACCACCTGTGTCCCCTGCCTCCTATTCTGTGAAGAATAATGAGCAGTCACTATATCAAATTGAATGGATTTCTCCCATGTCTCCTTTCAATTGCCGCTTTTCATAGCAAGAGAGTTATATATATTTGTTCTCACCCCATTCAACAGATTGCTTCCCATTTAGTGGCACAGGCTGCCTGGCCTCAGGCAAGCCATCCTGTCTACTGGGGGACTATCCATCATCCAGGAGGACAGGATTCGAACTGTTTCCGCTTAGCTGTGGCAACAGTGTCTGGAAGAAAAGCACTGAATCATTGTATCTCTCCCTACCTCTCCCCAGGCCAAAGCAACTCATTTTAGGCTCCTTGGTCCCTGTCTTCTGACAAGTGCTTGTAGGAACTTGCTTTGGTTTATCATGCTCTTGACACTTTCTACTACTTGGTGTTTTCAGCCTGCTTGTTTTCTAGATTGTCCTGGTAGAACAAATGGTTTTAGTTAGTCTTCAAATTTTTAACTCCCTCTCCACCTTATACAGGTTACGTGTTACCTGCAAAGATTAAGCAAAAGTCTAGCTAAAATTAATTTTTATTTGTGTGGACGCCTGGGGTCTAAATACCTTGCTCTGCTAGGCTACTTCTGAGAGCACTCAGATGTGCGTCTTCTTTTCTTCTGGTGTTATTGATTTGTTGGCAACATTCTTGCAAAGAGTTTTTCCTCCAATGACCTCAAGAAGTCCTTGCTGGCTTGTTTTGTTTTTCCTGTTGCACTGGCTGACTGCATGTGTTGAAGTTCAGTCTGCAGACTGAGAAATAAGACAAATTGAATATGAACTGTTCATTTGAGTTTGGAGGGCTGAAGATTCCAACTAACCTCTCTACCAAAAATATGAGCAACATGCTCTAAAAGATATGAGAAGCTCAGTTCTCACAGAAATATTCGGTGCTCCCTGTGAAAACATCACAAGAACAATAAAATCCCTCCTGCCAAGGTTTCTGTAATTTGAACATTTAACCCTTAGGTTTTCTTCCTTGGTGGTCAAGCACCATTTGAATCTCTTTCGTTCTGACCTTGGGTGACAGCCATCTGACCTTGGATTTTGTTTTTAAAAATGTAGTTGCTGTATCATGTTACTGTAACTCCTACCTCCAACACAGAAAGGAAACCAGGTCAAAAGCTGCTTGCTGGCTTAACAAACTGAGATGGAAGGTTATACCTACAAACCAAGGATTAAGATAGCCTGTCAACCATATGTGAGAAGTTTTGCTTAAAAGAACAGTAGCTGAAGCAGACCCTTAAATTACATGTTGTCTCTCTGCTGGTAAAGTGCCTGCTAAAGATTGAAATACTGCCTCTGTAAATTAAAACAAAACAAAACAAAACCAACATCAAAAAAAAAAACCCCAACCTAAAAGTTTGTTTAGAAGAAGTTTTCCACTGGCACACATAAAGAAAGGAGTGACTATGGCAGGAAATACTTCAGATCAGGGAGAGCTCTGCCCTCAAGTGTGGGCGTCTATTGGTCTTGTTTCCTCACTTATCAAGATGGCAAGAATAAAATCAAATGAATGCAGCAACAAAGTACATAAGATTTATGAAAAAATACATTGAAAACAAAAAGAAAATGAAGAATTACATACCATCATTATGTTACAGTCCTATCTTCCTCAGCACAAGCAGGTTCTGGAGTGGCATGGAAAGTTTTACAAAGACAAGAACAGTAATGACGTGTACACTGTTTACTTATTAAGTAATTCCTGTTAATTCTTATCAACTCCACTTTAAAATGAAACACAGACTATATCATACTGGAAACAGCAGACTCTCTATTGTTTTTAAGCATCCGTTCTCCCTGCCACTCTTCCACTTCTCCTCTCCATAAAGTATGTTGTATTTCTGACATCTAAAAATATTTCTGAAGGTTTATCCTGGCTGCTATCACCATAATGAGTGATATATTTTCTGAAAATAAATCATACTAATGCGTGTATTCTAACTATCCCCAGACTTTATTTCTGTGAAAGAAAATGGGACTGGAGAAGTGTACTAGATGAAAGCAATACATAGACTTTTGCTGTGGTAATGAACATCATCTGTTAGAGAGCAGAGTTGTTAGATCTTTGGAAATGTTGTTAAATATGAAGTTATGTTACAGGACAATCTTGTTTCATCATACAGCTAAGCAGGAAAGATCTGGCTCAAAGGATGCTCTAATGAAAGCCTGAATTCTCTGTTATGCTCAGGGCCTCTGGCCCTTTAACTTCTCTTTACCTTCCAGTGTGAACCAGTCTGAGGGGAACTGTGAATCAGACCTAAGCTGTTTATAAACTGTGAAGTAAACAAACATTAGAAGCAAAAATCTGCAGGAGGCAGGTTTACTGAAAAATGTAAAAAATGGAATTCTGAAACACTGCTGGTTGTGCTGAGTTAATATCCTTGGGCTGCTAGGAGGACTGACAGTGAGATTTTATGACTACCTAGAAGCAATGCTATTGCCAAGCTAGAAGCATTAGGAGGAGTAGATAAAAATGGTATCTTGGAATAGATCAGAAACCTTCACAAGCTAAGAAAAGGTAGGTGATATGAAAGGCAGACCTTTATATTTCCATTTAAAGATCATATGAAAGGTGCTGATATAGCAGGTGTGTAGGTAGCAGTGTGTCTGCAGTAGTGAAGCATCAAAAGAAATGTTGCAGCTCTGGATCCCCACAGCAGTCTCCCGAGTGAGTTTGAGGTGTGAGGTGGCTGCATCTGGAGTCACTGAGGCCAAGTCTCAAACATCTGTCAGTAACAATGGTACTTCTTGTAATATGGACATGTGGCCTTTGGAGTGGAAGCATACATTTGCATCAGTAGTAAATCTTGGCATGTCAGTGTGTAGTGTCACTGCTGGCCTGAGGCCTGCTCGGACTCCTGACTTAGAGATAAATGGTCAAAATCATCACATACATCATTGTGAGTGTAATTTTGAACAAGACAAGAAGAAATGGTGTGAAATAGAAATGTAAGTAATACTCTAGTTGCACAATTAACTTCAGCAGCAGCAAATAATGTCTCCTAAACTAAAAAGGTGTTATATTTAACAGGCAACAATTGCCTTACTTCTTTATTCTTAAATATAGCAGTTGTGTTACACTTTTTAACTTTCATACCCCACATACCCAGATCTATAAATATCACTGGGTTTAACAGATCCCCCTTTTAAAAGGCAGAAAAAGCCGAACCAGGATGGTGAAACTCAACTTCACATTAATACTGACCATGGCCACTGGCTGCGGGTTTTTTCTTTTGCTTTTGATTTTGCCCAAAACCTAGGCTTCCTGCTTTCCAAGAACTGTATCTAAACCTGGAAGTCTACTTTCCCTGGAAACAAAGAGTTTGCTTCCTTTGTTTATTTACACTTGAAGAAACATGACCACTTATGCCATGTTTGCTAATCATATTTCAAAGGATAATAGAGGTGCTAATTGTGTACAGAAACTATTCATTTTTCTCAGTCAGTTTTACCGGAGATATTATTTTAAAATGTTGTTGACTTTTATTTTTATGAAACAAAAATGTTCTTGAGGCATCTAAGTACTGTATTATTTTCACTAGCTGGAGGACTCCCAGTCCAAACAGAAGATTAGCCAAACACTTTTGGGATAAAACCCCCTGAGAACCCAAAATTTTTAGGCAGTATTTTTGTGAACATAATTTCTTTTGTTGAGTAGAGACAGGAGGGAATTAGGAAATTGTAAACAGGGGCAAACACAGATTTTTACTATGAGTTATTGAACAAATGTTTGGAAACATAATTTTTTCTTTCCACATTATCCCATCTGTTAGAGACGTGTATATTTAGATCATTTTTTTAGAAAGCAAATGTTAATTTAAAGTTGTACTAAATTCTTGAAGCTCTTAAAGCATGCTGTGCTCTCACAATCCTTACTTAACTGTAAAGTATCTTTTTTGCAATAAGGATTTGCAAAAGGACTATATTCCATTTATTTCATTGAATATCAAAATTCAGTTTAGTTACTAGTAGAAGCTAGTGAAATTCATTTCTGAATTATTTGTTTGGGGATCTCATTTTAATAGATCCACAAGTACAAGCATCCATTTTTTGGATTGTTGGGTATTTTTATTTTTTCTTGCCTAACTTAAAAGTTACTGTGGTACCTTAAAAGCCAAATAAGATGCATTCTTAATTTTGAAGTTCAAATTTAAATATATAAATCTAGTAAATATGTTGTTGGAAAGAGTTACTGAGGCCTTTTGATTACAACAGTGACTGCTAATACTACTCCTTTTCTCTCAAATTATCTACTTGAACTGATGTTTACAGACAAATAAATTATAGACTTTGTGGAAAATATTTCTTTAAAAATGCACTAGTGCTTATAAATATTTATTCCTTCCACAGTCTATAGAACACTTGATTATCACTGTAAATTCCTCTGTAAACTTATTCACAAAGGTGATTGATTACAGAATCTCAGGGTGAAATGTTCTCATTATGAGTATGCCTTTGTAGGAAAGTGCCTGACTATGTTCAGCATTTGTTATCATTAAGTATTTGGAATTTTTTTGCCAGTTTAACAGGGGGTATCAATTCAAACTTTATGAACCTGACATCTTCCTGTGCCAGAAGAGGTCTGTTATGGAGTGCCAAGTAGTCTCCGTCTATTAAGTCCTTCACAGTATGTGCTGGACAAATAAAAGTGAGCAACAGAGCACTCTAGATTTGCCCAAGTAAGTATATTCCACAAGAATGACAAGTACTAGAGTAGCAACTTCCAAACTTAGAGGCCATAAACAATCGAAAACAATGGGCTACCTAGCACTGTCTGCTGATCACGGATGAACTTGTGTACTCAACACAAGAGGGACTCCGCCACTGAGAGGAGGCCATGGAAGATATGGCACGTGTCTTCAACTTTATACTTCCAGTGCAAAGAGGAACCAATGTAGGTGAAATGTAGGTGTCAGTGTTACTTTAGAGCTGTACTTGTCAATACAGAGGAAAGTTGTTCCCAAAAATTGAAGAATAGAAACAGTGCCAAACCATGCCATAATGACTTTCAAGGACTTGCAGCAGCTGAACATTTAATTGATATCTCCAGCTGCTTCAAGAAAAAGTGTTGTGATAAAAAATTTTCACTGACCAAACAGAGATCTGTCTACATGGAAAAGTTATCAAAAATCAGCAATATTCTCCCTAGGATTTACCTCTGCAGTGGCTGGTTGGTTGGTTGGTTGGTTTACACCAAAAAAAAAGGTAGATAGATTTGAGGGCAGTGTCAGATCTTGTGCCTGGCAAACACATTGGATTTCTGAAAGGCCCAGCAAACGGGGTGCACAGGGAACATATACAAGCTGTGCGGTTTTGGCATTCCTTTCTGTCTCTTCCTTAGTACCCTTTCTTTGACATTACAGACCCCTGTTTCACATTTATCTATCAGCCAGTGACACTGGATATTTCACAGAGGGCTCCTGTTCCTTGAATTGTCTGGGAGGAAAATTCTGCTCACTCTCTGCCTGCCGCATTTCTCACCCAGAAAATTCAAAATGCATTTGGAAAGTGTCTGTGAAAGATTTTAACTGCCCTGCTAAACCCTTGAGTGCTGCATTTTAAAACTATCCATTATGTGGAGGAGGCTTCTCCCAATAGCCTGGGAACATAAGAGCTGAGGTTGCTTCAGCAGCTGGCTCTCCTTCCTGGCACAGCAGCAGGCTGTCACAGCGCTGCTGGCCGAGCACAGCTCACAGCCACCTCATCACTCTGTGGCTGGGGCACTCAGGACCCAGCTGAAAAAACCCAGGGTTTTACTAGGAAATGCTGATTAATCAAAACTCAGCTCCTTCATGGGAAAACATCTTGTCTGACAAACTTCCAAGGAAACAGAGGAAAATTTCCACTGGGAGTATCCTTCTTTTCTGTCTGATAACTGGTAAGTGGTAGGTGACCAAATTCCTAAGACTTACTACTTCAGGGTCTGGGTCTCCCTCTGCTAGGACTGCTGGCTAGACAGCAACACAGAGGGCTGTGCTCCTGGGACAAACCTTATTAATTTTACGACAGTATTAATTTTGAAAATCAGACTTCAACCATGGGAAATTCCAAAAAACTTTGACATTTCAACATGAAATAAAAGATTTTTCAACAGAACAGGAATTCTAATTTATGCTTATCTTTGCTCAGTAGGGAGCTAACCTTTTCATCCTTCTTAATCTCTATCAAAGTCCTGTGATACTGTTGCCTCACTTCTCTTTTCCCTTGAGACTAATGATTAAGTAGGTTAGTCAAAACTTGCTGTGCGTCCTAGAGGCATACTTCTCAAATTCTATCTAATTTCTCAAATAATGGTCTCCAGTTAAAATGAAGACTCCACTTATTTATTGAAGTTGACTATCAGTTTACTACGTTATTCTTTCAGCCGATTTTTATCCTTAGAATATGTAGTTATAGGTTATACATATGATATCAGATACAAAAACCAACTGCTTCCACCATTCTGTGATCACATACAACCATGTAAAGAAAAATGAAAGCTAAGTGAAGGACTGCTCAAAGGTATGACTTCAAATTACAGAGTATTCTGAAATTGTTCATTTTAAGAAAAGACAACTAGACATAAATATTTCAGTTGGAATAATGTACCTTTTGTTAATCCACGTTGTAGTTTTCAGTAGCTAAACAGTAAATTAATATTAAAATGAATTTTTGTTGTAAACTGAAAAGAGAATAATAAGAATCAAATTAATCTAATCACTCAACAGTATTTTTTTCACTTTCTCTTTATGTTTCAAATTTAATGCTGCAATTCATGTATCACATACTGCAGCATACTAGAAACAGGGAAAAATTAAAACCCAAAGAACTTAATCAAAATGACAAAGCCTAGATTCCTTCTTTCTAGAGAAGGAAACTGCTCATATTTAGGTGAAACCATTATGGGACATGGATTTTGCTTGCTTTCTCTTCACCTTGTAGTTGTCATGTATGCTAGACATAAAAACAAGACCAATGGACAGCTTTTGTAACATGCTTCTCTATAAAGAAAATTTACTTGACACATTTTTTGCGGCACCTTTTTTTCCAAGGTGATATATCTGTAAAAATATTCTTTTTTCTTATAGGATGTCCTTCAAAAATGCACTGGATATGGATAGAACACCATTCTTAAATATTTCTTTTGGTCTTTTTGCAAACTACTAAAGCATCATTCTTTGCTTTAGATAGGACTCTGTGCCATACTTCTTCTTAGTAATAGTATTGATAGTGGTGTTAGCTCAGTTTTGTTGTCATGGTTCATGTTATGCTTGTAATGCACTGTGCTCTGCATTCACATTGAAAATAACACCTCAACAGTATTTAGTGTAGAACTAACTGTAACACTGGTGGTGTTCTTAATACCGACTACTAAATTTCTCTATCCCACTGGAAAATACCTTTCTTTGACTTTTATTTAAAGGTAATTTCTCTATTGGAAGCATCAGGGCAATATACCTTAACATTAAGGGGAAGCAGTCATTTTTGATCTCTGACTTCCTTAATTTTTCTGCTTATCTATGTGGGATGCATCATTCAGATAAGCCCTTTTAATGATTACAGGTTTGTTTGAGAAAGAGATTTTGGCAAACCCCAAATATTAACATGGAACTTGTAGTGGTCTTTGAGCCTGAAAAAAAGCTTGGAATGCAAATGATGAAAATATTTTGAGGAGGTGATACATGAACTAATGAAGCTTGGAAGCCACTGAAGTGATGTTTGTTGATATTTGTCAGATACCACATGGAATTTGTGATTTAACTGTTTGTTGGCTATTTCTGTGTTGGAGGAGTTCCCATGTCCCTCTGACGTCTGTCATGCTGCACAAGTTTTCAGATCCATTCTTTTCCTTCAGCACTCCCAGCTATAACTATGCACCAAACATGGATAAACACTGGATTATGCAGTACACGGGGCCCATGCTGCCGATTCACATGGAGTTTACAAATGTCTTGCAGCGCAAAAGGCTTCAGACCCTGATGTCTGTTGATGACTCTATGGAAAGAGTGAGTTCAAGAAACTGCTGTGAATACGATCTTATTAGCTGGTAACAAAATTAAATTAATTAATTCTTTCTTTACCTTCACCAACCACATTCTGGGGCAAGTGTCATTGTGCTATGAGGAATTACTCTACTTCTTCGCAGTAGAATTGAATTCTGGTTCTCTGCAACATGATGCCAAGCTCCTGGCTTTCTTCTTTCAATTGCTGAGTCAAAAAACTAGTGGGGTTTTTAAAGGGAAAAGTCACTGGGCCTGATATAAAGCCTGGTATTAACAGAAGATGCATCACCTGCATGTTCACATGGATAGACACAGGTGCACACATGACAACTTCTATTCATTTCACACACTCCCTTCACAGTTTGTCCTTCAGTTGAAATCTGGGAAATGGCAAATCACAGCAACTCAGGTGTCAGTCTATGAGTGTTTGCAGAAGTTAGGCAATACAGTGTACAGCTAATTATAGGTAACATGATACATGAACTATTAGGTATACTTTGTGTGACTTTTTGTTCCAAAATCAAGCACCATGACCAAAGATCTTCCCCTAGAGAGATTTCTTTAAACTTTAATAAAAATTTACAGCTTTTTCCCAAGCCGACAACTGTCAGGAATGAGAAAGTTGTAGGCTAGCACAGTAAATCAAATCTGAATACCATTTCCCCTAAAGCTGTAGCAGATTTTTTCACAAGCTGTGTTTGCGTACACAATGAAGTTTGGACATACAAATGCAACTACCCCATCATTACATTATTTTTCCTATTCTAACTTTGTGGAGCTGTTTAATTGTCCCCTCTGTCAAGTGTGAAATTGTACTTGTACATTGATTTTTTTAGCAGCACGGTAAAGGCAAGATGCAAAAATGTCAATCCCCAGAATCTGTGTCAACAATGTCACTGATGCCATGTTTAGTCCTGTATATTTAAGGGTTGTAAATGATGGTTATACATGATTACGCACAAAACACGTTTTGCTACACTTAACTCTGAGTTCTTTTTGTGCTGGGTTGCAGTTGCACCAAATGCTTGCAGAGATGGGAGAACTGGAGAATACCTACATTATTTACACTGCAGACCATGGATACCATATTGGACAGTTCGGACTGGTCAAGGGGAAGTCAATGCCGTATGACTTTGATATTCGTGTTCCTTTCTTTATCCGTGGTCCAAGCGTGGAGCCGGGATCAGTGTATGTTCCCTTATGTCTCTAGCACAGCTGTTGAGCCTAATGTAAAATGTTTCTGAGAGCATGTAATTGTCACTCTATATAGTTTCATTTCATAAAGGAGGTCGTATTATTGCAGAGCAATGAGTCTCATAAAGAGGCAGTTCTGTCACTTTGCATATTATGAATAAGTTATAATTCAGATGAGAAAACTGGATATTGCATAGTCCTATAGGGTTAGACTTGGGTTTTGGTTTTAAAAACAGTGTCCTCATCTTTACTGCTCACTCTGAGGTTTAGCAGAATGGGTGGCATCATGCCCTCATTGTCAATGAGATAAGAGCAGTGTTGCTGCTGCATGTCCTTGTTTTATTGTGCTTAAATTTTTCTTTGTGATGTCAGTCTGCAGTACTTGCCTATCATTCTGAGCTATAGACTTCAAAGGGGGTTTTCTAAACTTAGTACTTCTGTAGAGCTCTATATCTTCAAAGCCCTGATAAGCATTAATTATCATTCTATTTCCAAGAGAATGTGAAGACTTATACATTGAACACCTGACAACTATGACCTTTTCTGTTGATTTGCAGAGTGCCTCAGATAGTCCTGAATATTGATCTTGCTCCAACAATCCTGGATATAGCAGGCCTTGACACACCTCCAGATATGGATGGCAAATCTGTCCTGAAGCTTCTGGACTTGGAGAGACCAGGAAACAGGTGGGTCTCGACATCCCTTTTTAGCCAGTTCAGAAACAACCACATTAGTAAATCAACAACTGAGTGGAAAAACGGATTCTTTGAAAATGAGCTGTGTCATGGCAACAACCACATCTTTCCCATTTGAAGAGTCTCTTAAGTAGTAATCTATAAAATTGCACATATATTGAAGTGGAGAGTTGTTTTTTCAAAATAATTTGTTAACACTTACGGTGGTATACTTCAGTGCCAGCAGTAAATATTATTTTTTTACTTTCAGGTTTCGAACAAATAAGAAGACCAAAATTTGGCGTGACACATTTCTAGTGGAAAGAGGGTAATTATTAGGGGTGAGAGAGTTTTGAGAGAGCCTGCCTGCTGGGAACACTCCCTTGTACATGCTTTCCTTTCTGCTCCCTCCTCTTCTTTTTTATGGTCAGAGAAGCAGTAAATTTTGCAAGCAAACTGACAGGCATGACTTTTTTCCTAGTTTCCCACCACTGCCTTTGCAAACTACTGTGCTCTGAAATCGCTTTCTCTGAAGAAATGTGAAAGCATGCTTTTCTGGTGATTCTCCGAACCTCTTTCCCTAACATTGTGCTTGTGCATTATCAGAATCATTTTCTCACCAAATCTCTGTTTCAAATCCAGCTGTGTAGAATCCTCTTATAATCTGATTTTGTATTTTTCATCACATCTTAGAAACATTCTTCATTTTTGTTCCAGCTAACTCTTATGTATAAATGAGATTCATGACTATAACTGCTGCTCTCTTCACTGATAACTCCTTACACCCTTTCACCTTGCCAGTTGTTGCTGTGAAAATTTTCTCTGGGTAAAAATTTTCCAGGAATTTCCTTTTGGCACTTCATGACTTTGCAGATTATGAAAACCTTGTCTGATGTATTACAAAACAGAGCATACAAGACACATTGTAATATGTAAGATACAGCCAAGCTTGTGCTGAGTATGAAAGTCCTGTTGTGTCTTCAGCTGGGTTTTTCAGCCAAGCAAGTACTGCTTCAAAGAGTTTGGCTTTGTGAAAGAACCTACATTTATGTATGAATGGTGCTGAACTGTACCAGTTAGATATATTTTAGCAGCACTTATTTCTCTTTGGGCAATTTTCAGCCAATCACCTGAGCTTTTTTTCAGTATGTGACCTGCATCGAAGGTCAGTAACAGAAATGTGGGGATTTTTTTCCCCTGACAAAACATTAAACTTTCAAGTAGCTTCATTGTTCAAGTTATATTCATCCTTATAGCTTAGAACAATGTATCTAAAACATTCAACTTTATTTTTTTAATAAGCAAATTTCTACGCAAGAAGGAGGAACTCAACAAAAACACTCAGCAGTCTAATCAACTACCAAAGTATGAGAGAGTAAAAGAATTATGCCAACAAGCAAGATACCAGACAGCCTGTGAACAACCAGGACAGGTAAGCCACAATTAACTGCAGTTTTCTAGGTGTCAAAGGGAAATAAGCCTTTTTCACTATGGTCGAAAGAATTTGAAGAATATGGCATTTGGAAGGTAACTAAAAGATCACTGTTGTTAATATCTTCAGAGGAAAAAAACCAAACAAATTTCTCTAAGCACTGATCCAATTTAAGGTGTTGAAGACCTGGTCCTTTGTTTGCCGTCTTAGTACAGAGCTTATCATAAAGTCCCTGTGTTCAAACATAACATGAAATGGCTACTTTTTCTTTGATCAAGTGTATTGATAAATATGCAAGGTAGTTCAGTGATAACTGTGAACAAGGGAGAGAATCTTTTTGCACAGTGAAAGCTTGTACTTGCCGAGCTAGTGCAGGATTACATATGATTTCATTTGCTGGGATGAACAACTGAACAGCACACTTAGTAATCATCATCCTTTATTATTTATTGAAACACCTTAAATAGAAGGGTCCCCTTGCCCAGAAACATTCCCTGTTTCAGGTCACTGTAAGGATTCAGACAGTGATACCCATACCCAAGCATTACTTTTCCTCTTGCAGCCTTACTGATTTCACTGTAACATCTGACTCTGATACAAAGGTCTAATTGCCTGCTCATAAATCCAGAAGTTACTGCACCCCTGGCTACTATGCTTACACCTGCATCTCTGCAATGCATGCACAGGAAGAGAACTAAATTAAGAAAAGTTGTTCTGACTCCAAATTCTCTTCAATCCATTCTGAATTAATGCTATACCTATGGTAACATATGAAGATGAATTTACTGGAGAGATGTGTAAGCGAGCTGTATGCCTTCTCATTGACACCACCTCCAGCCATGAGGGGCACACACTGGGGGCCCCAGGCGGTGGCTTGTGCCTGCCATGCTGTCCTCGTACTCCGTCCCCATCCCCACACACCTCCCCGGAGAAGTGTGAGGTGATTTCTCCCAGGCAGGCTTTCCCCTCAGATGTTTGCTCAGACCACTACAGCCAGCGAGGACCTGGCGCTGAAATCTGGGCAGGCTGTTTTGAACAAGGGCATAAAGCCTCCTCTGTGCTCCGCTCCCCTCAGCTGCCACCCATGGTGCCTCGCCCAGAACAGGTCGCGCTCTGCACGGCCGGCCTGAGGGCACTGGGAGAGCTCTCCTAGAGAAATGCCCCATCCCTACCTTTCCCCTTCTCATCCTGTGGAGTGTAGTGTTACAGCAAACCTTGGTTAATCACAGATCAGACTGGATTAATGTTTTGGCTGTCACATCCTTGGTCAGGTCCTCTGTCACAGCTCTCACCTCACACACGCTCCTTAAATGCAGCCACTTTTGACAGGATATACACAGTATCGCAGTCTCACCTAAGGGCAAAGTTTTCAGGAGTTCAAGCACTGCCATTGTAAACAGAGATTAAATTTGAAAATCTGAATGCTTTATAAAAACTAAAGGAGATCAATGAAGTCATTTAGACTGTTAGATGCTGAAATGTTTCATTTTAAAGTAACAAAATATTTTCTTTGCAATTATTCCTTATATTTATTACCTCTTACGCCAAAATCCAGGTTTAGAACAACTACTTTTCCACATAGGAATAGAAAAGGTTAAGTGTCCTGACCAGACAGCACACCTGAAGCAGTAGGAAACACTGCTCAGGCTGAGCCCTGTTCTCAGCTCAGGGCAGTACACCATCCCATATTGGTGAATCCAGTTTGGTCAGAGGGTGAAGGAAGAAGGGCTTCAGTCAGCAAGGAGGCTACAAGAGCAATAGTGTTTGACAGTGGGTTTCCCACCTATGAACTCTCATGGAGGTCTTTTCAATGCAGGAGATATGTTGGCTGCACAGAGCCCAGCAGCCATCCCTCATGGCTGGATGAAGGACAGGGCTGAACTGACAGCTTTAAGACCAATTTTCGGACACAGCCATTGCTGTGTACAGAGTATTTTCTTAAACAAGTAGATCAGAGTTGTCCCTGATAATTCTAACAGCCTGAAGGCTTCCTGCAGGGATGCTGAAGTTAAATGTCCCTATGGAAGCTTCTCTTAGGCAGAGCATCATGACGGATGGGGCATCCTCTGGGCTCATTTAGCCCATGAGGCACAGACCCACTCCACCCACTCCATTTCCCTCATGCCAGCCCTGGGAAGCAAGGCCAGTTTCCCTCTCAAGGACAGACTATATATGGTGCTCACTGGAAAGCCAGCATAGAATAGGGAAGGTGTGAATTTAAAGAGCAACACTAGAATAACATGAACTTCAGCGAGGCATTGTAATGTGAAACAAGTGTCTGCATGATTTTTTCCATGGAGAGAAGTTCTTAAAAAAAAAATAAAAATTAGTAGGTCAAATAAATTTACTTTAGTTCAGATGTGTTCCAATGTGCACTTCTGAGCCATCATAGTTTAATATGAGGTTCCTGCAGCAGGTTTGCTCTAGTCATTTTGCACCTCTTAGAAAAGCAGAAATATTGCAGTGTGTGACTTAACTTTGTTTTATCTTTTGAGATTAGTATATCTGATTTCAGTTACATAGGTGCATAAATAGAAATAAAATCTTCATTTAAATTATGATGGTTTATAATACTTCCTACGTTTACTCTAATCAGTTGCCGTTAACATCAGTTAAATTAAAATTACTTTCACAGAATGAGTGATTGCTGACAGATTTTTAAATAGTGAAATTACTGGTCTGTGGGAAGCTGCTGCTAAATGTCTGAAACTAAGAATAAGCTTTTGGGGAATTAATACATCATTAAAAGCTTGTTCCTAATTTAAATTTACTGTAGTCAATATGTAGTTTATTGGAAAAGAAGAACACAAGGAAACTGAAAAGGCAAAAAGTATTTTTTCTGTATTAAAATGAGGTGTGATCCTAAGACCCATGAGTTCCAAAATCTCCAAGGATGTGGTACTGAGGATAATAATTGCTTCAGCTTATTTCCTCTTTTTAAAAAGAGGAAAATAAAGGAACCTAGCATAGTAAAGATAATTTTTCAATTATAAGTTTCAAAATTCCTATTTTTTCTATGTTCAATGTGTATCTGAAAACAGATAAACCTAAAAAAATTTATGGGGGGCAGGGCAAGAGAAAATACTAAACATCTGTAAATATAAATATAAAATACTTTCACTGTTATTTTTTAATGAATTTAAATTTTCTAGCACCATTGACAGACTGCATCACTTTCACAGTAGATCACAGTGTAGATCACTGTCCCCTTGCTGTTTTTTCATAATCCCCTCTATGGGAGGACAGTTTCCAAGAGTTCACCCAGCTCTCTGAGAACATCTCAGAAGTGAGATGTGCATCAAATGCGTTCACTCCTGAGTTATGCTCCACCGGTCATTCAAGTGGGTCAGCAGTGAGCCCACACCAAGGAGAGGAGCACTCCTGCTGAGCTGCACTAGCACGAGCACTGCCAGCAGGTCATGGGAAGTGAGAGCTCACCTCTCCCTGGTGCCTGTGGGCTGCAGCTGGAATGCTGCGTCTGCGTTGGGATCTCCACGAGCAGCACGACCTCGGTGCACTGGAGCAAGTCCAGTGGAGGATCTCAGAGATGGAGTGGAAGTACTGAGGAGGGGCAGATGTTTGTTTAGCCAGGGGAACAGAAGGCAAGTGAAGAACCTATTGTTTCCTTTGATTAACTAACAGCTAATTAGAGAGAAGACAAACCCAAGTATGTCTAGGAGATGCACAGTAAAAGACAAGTGCCAGCAAGGGAAAATCTAAAGAGATGCATGGAAAAAAATGGTACCATAAGCGTGATTAAGAACTGGACCCCAAAGAGGCTATGGAAAGTCTATCCCGGGCTACTTCCAAAACCTAATAATGTTGCTGCTTTGAGGAAGAGGATGAACTAAATGACCTCCAGATGTTCCTTCCAGTATGTGCTCTTAATTTTTTGCTTGCTTAGTACCTGGACTTGAGGATTTCATGTTTTTTTCTTCCTCCTCAACTTCATAACATGAGAAGTGCTGTTAATTTTATGAACTTGTGAGTTATGGGTCATCTGCCCATGTCATATTTGGATATAGACCAGATTCCAACTCCGCCCTGCTCCAGCTGTTGATCTGCACTCACCCAAAGCACAGGCAGTCCCATCACACCAGGCCCAGTTCACTCCCCAGAAAAGGGAGCAGGAGGGTTCCCTGCTCAGCTTTGGGGCTTGAAGCAGGGTGGAAGTTTCCTTTGTGGTCCCTCCACATCTCCATATGAGAGAATGCTCAAGAAATTATGATGAGAATGGGAGGTTTCTTTCCTAGTTTATATGCCAAATTTGTCACCAGTTTACATGGCTGAGGTCACCTGATGGAGACCAGCTGGTTTTGCAGTGGATATTGATGGGTTTTAACATTTAAATGGTTTGCAGGGTGTTTTTGTATTTAATCAATATATATTTACCCTCTCGGTAATAAGCTACACAGTACAGAAATATTGATTAGTCTGCAGCATTGCTATCCCTCCTTATGTTTTAAAATGGGAAAAGGTTGGTGTCAACTTGCAATAAAGCTTTGTTAATTTTCCAATAGAGCAAAAATAGTAACATGTGAACAAATGTTTCTCTGGATTAATACAACCTTATCATGACACAAATCTCTTCTCAGCTTTCCACTGGAATAACCTGGGACGAGAATATATGTTAGTTCAGGAGGTTTAGAGGCAAGCTGCTCTTAAATCCTCCAGCAGGCTATTTTTCTTGAATGCGTTCCATCTTCTCACTCATGAAATTCTTCTGGATACTTAGCAAATATCAAATAAAACCATGTTAAGTGTGTTTTCATTTATACTTTTCCTTTCTCGCTTCCCTTACCTAAACGTGTAATTAAGGAGTTGAATTAATTCATAAGTATTTATTCTTTTTCTCTCCAGTCTGAGTCATAGGAATTTTCCTAAGGCATGATTTTGACTTCTGGGACCTAACACTCTTTCCCAGGTCACAGTTACCTTATGAGGTCTGGTGACTGATAGGCTGGGTGTCTCCAGTGTACTGCTCAATCCATTATTTATAATCAGTATCACATCCATAGCCAAATATGCATTTTTGTCCTCTTAGAAAAATTACACAAACCACAATCTTTTTTTAAAGTTTTCCCAGTAGGGTAAAAAAAAAGAAGAACCACCCTCACAAACTAACGACTGTGAAGCACTGTTTAAAATTTCAGCTCTTAGATTGGATGACTCAGCAATGAAACCCAGACATGGGTCTGTTTATTTTATGGGCATACGTCTCCTACCATCTGCTCGGCACTACCTGCCACTTTGTGAACAGCAAAGGTCTGAATCTTGTAAAGATCTGTGGTCTTCTGCCAGCTCCAGTGAGCCCTGACAGTGGGCAGAACAGAAGAACACATCATGCTGCCCATGTTGGTATGACATGCATGCACATGAACTCGCGCTGTGCTAGACAGGGATAACGTAGCCACACCTTTTGTGTGCTCTCTTTTCATGTATCTCAGCTTTAGAAATGCATAATATTGTGTTTTCTCCTGAGGAACTGCATCCCAAAACTACCCTGAGGAAATAATGTTTCATTTGGAGAAAATGCCTGAAGACTGTACAGGGAGATTTTAGTTAGATTAGGTCTCAGTGTATTTTACAGTGATCTGAGGCTTTACGGGTAGCCACTGGAGACATGTTCCTGAATCCAAACATCAGCTCTGTGGTAAGTGTGCAAGATTCTTCTGGCTCTGATCCAAAAAGCATGTTATGTAGCCTGTACTCCTATTTCTTATGTGTTCTTCACCCTCTAAAAACCTAGCATAATAATTTGATTTTATTATTCATATTCATATTTATCAAATTATCAGCATTCAGTCAAATGCATGTCTATTTGTCATACTGAAAGAACAGTTGCCATCAATCAGCTTACAGATAATATTGTAAAGGAAATTAGAATGGGGCTTATTAGGTGTAGTTTGGCTTGGCTGGAGTATCTATGTTCTCATAAAATAAATATCACAGACCATACACTTGTATAGGTCAGCTTTAAGACCAGCTGCAGAGTATGAATAAAAACGCATACGCTGGTAAGAGCTGGCCAGAAGTGTCAGATGGCTGGCCAGCCACTGACAGCCAGACCCTGAGCACACACTAAAACACAACTAAAATTATGCTATGGCATATAGATATCTCTCTTGGATTCTCCAGATTCCAGAGCAACCTCCTGATACTTGCAGGAGTCAAAAGGCACTGGTGATCAACCTGTTTAACCAGAGCATTGATTCAAAGCTGTCTCTTCTTTGTTATCTCCCCACTGATACCATCTTTTCTTAGTAATAATTCAGTGGAGCATCTATACACTGGCTTAACTGGAAGCACATGTGCTTGGGACCAGTTATGCACTTAAAACTAAGTGAATACCTCAGTGCTTTTGTGAACAGCTCTTTTAGCTATTCCTCACTTTAGACCCTGCAGAGTCATCCCTCGTAACTGACAGAAACTTGCCTGCAACTTAGTTGCTCACGAATTTGTAGGAATTGCCAGAAATTATGATACCTCTAGTTAAAATACCACTGTGTTTAAGAGTTGAAACCAAATATGAAGATAAGTTCCTTTATCTCTAAAAATAATCTTTCAAGGCATGATATTTTATATTGCAGCCTAAATAGTTCACATTTCAGCCTAAATATTTAAGTTTTTGTCAAACACAGAGCAGCTCTTCCCAGATTTGACAATTCTTTTAATTTAAGCAATTCTTAATTGGAAGTATCAAATCTATTCTGGATAAAATCCAGAGATATTCCAGGAAGATCACTGATTCACTGGTTTCACCTCTTTCAATGCACGACTGTGTTCAGCATTTTCACTATCATCTTACCGGTGTTCTCTAACAGAAAGACTTTTTGGTAGAATGGCATCTTTTTTAACAAAGCAAATTTTTTAAGCTTTTTTTAAAGCAATTCTATGTACCAAAAATGTCTAGAGAGAAAACAGTTTATGCAATAATTCTTTTTAGGACTTTCTATAGTAGTCCTTTGAGTTCTCTTTTTGCAGAGTTTACATTTTAAAGTATCCAGTGAAATAGAGAGTAAGTCCTCTGCAAGTCAAACGTATACGACACAATAGTAACAGATTATTATTGGTATTACTATTTATTGCTAAAGTTAAGTTTATCCTTTTCATTGGCTCCTATTTGTTTGCACCTGAGAGTGGATGTTTATTGGATAAGAACAGAAGTCTCTTGACGTTGAGCTGTAACTACAGGCAAGTTAATAGATTAGGCAGAGAAAGCTATGCAGGTGAAATATTTGCTGTCGTGACCTAGGTGCCTACATTTCTAGAGCTGACAAAGCAGTTCATGCATTTTTTATGACTAGAGAACTGCTATAACTGTGACACTTAAAATCAATCTTGTCTATACAGCAAGAATGCAGAATTCTGTAGTCTGTAAAATTCCTAGGTAATTTTCTTTCTTTCTTTTCATAAACTTTTAAAGTAGTTCAAAACTGCCAATTTTTATATAGTTATTTCTGTTATCCAGTGATTAGTTCTTTCATTCCTTTCTTCTTCCAGTTCTGTCCCTGTGCATTTATCTGAATGTATTTCTAAAGTCTGTCATACATTTCTGCCCATATTACATCAGTTCTTATAGGACAAACTATTTCCTTATCTGTTGAACCACTGACCATTGCATTTTTCAGGAACACTTCTCAGGGGCTAAGGTTGTATATAAATAACTGTCTTTGAATATATTCATGTTGTTAGACTCTGGAGCACGATTCAACAGAAAGTGGTTCATTTATGAGAGAGTGGTACAAAAATTGGGGTCTGCCATTACAGGCAGTATCAACTCAGTTCTAAAATGGAGGCTATTTTTTTATTCCGCAAAAATCTGGCAATGCCAAATTCCCTGAATGAACCTGGCAAACCATCCCTGTTAAACAGCTGCGCTCGTGTGCAATGTTCAAGTACTGCTGAGATGAAACAACAGAGATTAGTATTTCCAGGGACATTTAGGAGCCTTGTTCAGGAGCAGGGTTCAGTTCTGCTGTATGGGAATGGGTAGAGGACGTGACCTTAGCCAGTAAACATTTCTCAGTATTCAGGGTCAGTTCAGCAGAAATGAACTGCTGCTACTCTGTACTGTTTACCGTAGACAACTAATTACAGGGCACTTTTCAATATGTTGTGCGACATGGCCTCTTCTAATGGCCCAGAGAAAGCAAAAACAGGACAGTTCTGATTGCAGTAGCACAGCCCTGAACCGGACTCCTTTTCCAGCATTATCACATCAAGTCCCCTGGCACTCCCCCAGATCTGGTTACTGCTAATGGAGGAAAACAGTATACACATACCCAGCCCGTGATGGTATTTCCATCTAAACTGTTTTCAAATTTAGAGCATACCTTTCGAAGCAGGAAAAAAGGGAAATGAGATCCTGAGGACATGTTTAAACTCATGAAGTCTTCATTTTTCAGGCCTTATCTTAACATTCCCTAGGTTGAGCAGTAATACTCAAAGTCAGTCATACATTACAAAAATGAAAAAGCACCCGTAAAAATATTGCTGCTATGTTATATTTCCGGTTGCATGTTTTTCAGGGTTTCATAACTTTGTGATAAAATCTGACAAGGTATTTAACACTGATGTGTCTACTGCAAATACTAGGTGTTTACATTTCGTAGAAACCCTGAGCTTGCCTGCTGTTGGGACGCTTTTCATGACTTGTCTAATTCATTTCCCCTCTATATAAGGGGGCAGCAAACTATCTCAAATCTGTCACAGTCCATTAACTGCACAAAGCTGATTTGAAGTCCTGCCTAAGTAGCTATTTACAGTGGAGCACATCACAATGATTCATTCTCAATGTATAGTTTTATGCCATAATTATAATCAGTAATGAAATAGACTTAATTTAAATGCTGTGGCACAACTGATTAATACCAGGAAATTGAGATCCCAGGTAGGTATGAAGTCAATTGGTGCTGCCTTCCTTATGTAGCTCTAAGTCACAACTGGAGCAACGTCAGTGGCAAAGCAAAGCCACCAAGTACAAACAACCTCTTTTAACCAGCCCATGTTCTACCCTTTGTCTTTGAAAAGTCTTTAAGAGGGCAAACTTCTATCCCCAGAGGAAAATTCATCCTGCTAGAGCCATTATCCAAGGAAAAGCTCCTGCTGCAGTACTGTTGCAGTGCTTGCCTCAACACCAAGAAACAGGCACAGGTACTTACACGTTCAAACTTCAGGTTTGGCAGAGATTAAAGCAGCTCGACTTCTGAAGGATAGGATAAGATAGGATAGGACAGGTATAGGATAGGTATAGGATAGGATGACAAGTGTAGTGGTTTAACCCCAGCCAGCAGCTAAGCCCCATGCAGTCACTCACTCTCTCCCCCATCAGTGGGAATGGAAACAGGTAAAAGCTGGAAAACCCACGGCTTGAGAAGTTTAATAGGGAAAGTAAAAGCAGTGCAAACAAGCAAAGCAAGAGGGAATTCATTCACCCCTTCCCAGGGACAAGAAGGCATTCAGCTATCTCCGGGAGAGCAGGGCTCCATCACATGTAACAATGACTTGGGAAGACAAACATCATCACTCCAAATGTTCCCTTCTTCCTCCTTCTTCCCCAAATTTATATACTGTATGATGTCATACGGTCTGGAATATCCCTTTGGTCAGTTGGGATTGCCTGTCCCGGCTGTGTCTCCTCCCAACCCCGCAGGCACCCTCAGTCCCTTCACCAGTGTGGCAGCACAAAAAAGGATAAAAGGCCTTGGCTCTGTAAGCCCTGCTCAGCAGTAACAAAAGCATCTCTATATTATCAACCCTGCGTTCAGCACAAATCCAAAACACAGCCCTATACTACCGTGAAGAAAATTAACTCTACCTCAGCCCAAATCAGCCCAACAGGATAGGACAGAACTATTTCTGCTGGAAGGGACCTACAACAATCACTGAATCCAACTGCCTGGCCACTTCCATGGCGTGTTGTTAACGGTACTGTCCAAATGCCTCTTGAACATTGACAGGCTTGGGGCAACAAGCCCATCTCCAGGAAGCCTGTACAGTTTTTGACCACTCTCTTAGTGAAGAAATGCATCTTAATGTCCAGTCTGAACCTTCCCTGGCACAGCTGTGAACCATTCCCACATGTCCTACTACTGGATCCACATGTCCCCCTCTGCTTTCCCTCAGAGAGCTGTGAAGAGCAATGACATTGCCCTAACGCTTTTTGGGGACCGCAGGACTGCCCGGGGTTCTGCAGGGCAATTATCCAGTGCCTTGGTCAGATTGACGGCCGCAGAAGAGCGGTATTTCTTCGTCTATCTATTTACTTAGGTACTGACTCCGCAGTGGAGGTCAGAGCGGTCGTTGGTAATACAGCGAGGCAGGAACAAAGAAGAGAGAATGGACTCCCTAATAGCAGCACCCAGGTTTCTTTTCTCTTCAGGAGGATGTGAGCTATCAGAAAGACATGGAAGGGGTGGTTACACAGAGTTTTAAGGGGAAAGGAAAGAGGTGGTCAGAGGGGAAGGGTCCAGGGTTTCTTCAAATCACAGAGTGATGGGAGATAACAGTTCTTCAATGAGTTCTGGGCAAAGGCAGAACATATTTGCATTAACCAATTAATGTAACAGAACAGCAGAAGTTTCTAGTAACTGTTGAATAGTAAAACAATGTGATGAATATTAAAATAACAGAGGTGGAACAAGGTCTTTGATTGACAGGGCTAAAACGTGGCAGAGAGGGGATTTCCCCCACGCATGCTTTCTCCATCTTCCTCAGATTCGCTATCCTGGGAAGAAAAATCTACCCAAGTTATTTCTTTAGTTCTCATGGAGACAGCTGGTTGGGTCACTGTCACATTGCCCCTCAGCCTGCTTCTTTCAAACGGGACAAACCCAGAGTCCTTAGCTGCTCAGTCCTTTTACACTTTCACCTCTCCTAAACTCCTCTGCAATTTGCCGCCAGGGGCAGGGAAGGCACTGGGAGGAGCTGGCAGCCAGGACACACAGAGCCAGCCAAGGGTCCAAGTGTATATGCAGAACAAACCCTGCTTGGCTCAGGGTGGCTGTAAACTAGCAAAGCTCCTCCCAGTGGGATAAGTTCCATCAGCTTTCAGGTGTGGGGTTTCAGGACTTCACTGGTGTGGAAGCATTAAAGATCCTTTTTCACCTTTGCTTCCCCTCTGTACCTAACTTGAGGAGGAATGTGAACTGAAGGTGGGAGGCTAAGGTGAGAGGGAAAGAGTTGCGGGAGGGTAGGTGATGATATGAGATGAAAGAAGGAAAAGATGAGTCAGTGACAAGGGAAAAGGCTGACACAGATGAAGTTTCACAACATGACTGAAACGATATAACAGCTTGTTGCAGACAAATGTGAGGGGCTTGTTTTTTTTCTCTACTATTAGTTTAGAGTTTTTAATTCTGAGTTAGTTCTCTTTTCTCCTCCTGAAGTGAGAATAAATCAGTGCAGGGGTCCCTAAATCAGCAGGCAGCCAGAAGCGAGGACTATCCTATATTCCTATAGCAACAGTGACTTGTTGGATTGCTTAGGTATCTTGTGAAATGTTACAGTAAGAAAAAAGATAAGCATGGGGAAAATAAGAGAACATATACAAATTTAAATTTAATTAAGACATATTTAGTTTGCATATATGCTAATGGGGTTATTTAATTGTTGGAGAAATGGCAATCCAGAAACCAAAATTAATAGTCCTGAACTTCAAAGAATAGTTTGGTATTTATAGTGGGAAGGAAGGTGGGAAGGGGCTGTGCATTCAGTCAGAATCTTCTTTTATGTGCATTAATGCATTTTATAGATCTAAAGATCAGCAGAAGGACCACTACAACTTCACTGCATAATGCATGCTCAGTGCCTGATTATGCTGGCATGGGCAGGGATTCAGGAAATTTGGACTGAAAATTCCATCTTAGAACTCTAAAGCATCTTTATAATGACACTTTTTAAAGTAAAATTAAAAAAAAAATAAAAGAGGAAATTAATCACATTTAATCCCTGTTTTAAATAGAGAACTATTATTGGCTTGTACTAGACACAGAGCATCTTGTTTCATTGTTAGTCATAATACTGTTAAAAATTACCTAAAATGTTATTGAAGCCACTCCTACAACCTCTTGCTATAATTAATGCCAGACAAAGAGAATACTTATTCTACTTTAAAATGCTGCTTTTGAGACTCTTTAAAAAGTAGTGCCATATGTTTATAAGTGTAACACGTACCCAATAAACACAGGAAATATAGTGGTTCAGTCAGCTCTTATCCTGTAACAATCGTCTCTTGCTGCGTGCTGAGGTAGGAAGAGTGCACATGCCATTGTAGAATATTACCTGCAAAGCTTTACAGCTCTTGGGCACCTTTTTTTGTAGAAAGTTACATTGTCACTTGTAGATGTACCTTTACACTGAAAGTCTGGGCATAAGTGTAATTTCTCTGCCAGCCATCAGACTTGGCCAAATTAATGTCCTTTTATACATGGCTTACTGTTCTGAGATCAGAGTCATGCCAACCCACAGCAGGATCTCAGCATGGAATCCATCTTTAACTCAGTCCACACGTTAGGCCAGAGGGTGCTCCCATGGTTCAGACCCACATCAGCTCATTCCTCAGGTTATCAGGTCAGCAAATCTACCTGAGGCTTAGTTTTCTTTCTCCCTTCTTCAGTCAGCATGACAGCATTCCCAAAACAGTCCAGAGCAGCCATTAGTTAATGGAACTTACTGAAATGTGTGTGCTCTGATATTAGTGTCCATTTCAAAAATTAAGCTGAACACTCCATTAGGACCAGCATCCATTGGTCTTGTTATTATTAATGAGGCAAGAGAAAGCTACTTAAGCTATTCAGTCATGGGAACTAAAAAAAGGACACATTATAGAGAAACTTTACTGAAACTGCAGCTAAAAGGTTCCAGTTATCAATAACGTTATTGAGTTTTGTTCTTTGCAATATCCAGCCAAACATAATTGCTTTGTATGCAAACTCTGGTCATTGTGGCTTAAGAGAAAAAAGTGAACAAAACTCATTAATAGTCATTTATGGTTGTATTAAATTTATAAATAAACATAGCTATTTTTAGTTCTCCCTATTGTTACTCAGACTACCACTGACTTCAGACTTCTTATTTTATGTAGTGTATTGTGAGTGCCATGTATGACAAGCTTTGGGTATGGGTAAAGGAGGTCTGATCTCTCAGCACCTACCCTTTTTAAAAAAAAAAAGACATTTAGGTTTCTTAAAACAGTGTGATGTGGAAAGGAAATTAAAGTCCCAGTCTCTTTTTAATTTGAAATGTGAAGGCGATGGGATCCACTGGAAAAATCCGCCTGGAATCTTCCATCTGGTTCAGTGATGTTGATAATTAAGTCAGACAGATATTGTGCAGACAAACTGGAAAAAAAACTCTGTTTCTTCTCATTCTTTCACACGTGCTCTGATATTCAGCACACATACAATGCTTTTTACAGGTGCTCCTTCCAGACCTTTTCCTCCTAAGCCCCATACAAATCTTATGACTTATAAATCCAAAGGAGTTTATCCAAGATAATTTCTTATTTACTGTCCCTAAGGTTCTTCCCCTTGCTTGCACCTGCTGGCTGTAGGGAGTGGTTTATATATTTTTCTATAGATTATATCCATAATTTGTCCTTTTCTTTCCAAAAAACTCTACAACTGAATCAATTCTTCTTCATCTGTGGGTTGGGGTTTTTTTTTTTTATTTTTCCCTGGATCATGCTAGAAAATCCAAGTCACAGAACAAAGAAAAAAACACCATTTTTTTCCAAAAAACAAAGAGTTGGTGAAAACTGCCCTGCCAGTACTCCTTGACTCAGTAAATTAAAACTTTTTACTTGCTCTTTTCAGGGATGTGTGTAGTCTAGATACTCTTGATTTATATATCTTCTTTTGTGTGTGTGTGTGTTGTGTTTTTTATACAGATTTGAAGTGATTTCATTCAAGCTTATGTTTGCCTAGCATGTGAAAGACATTGGGAAGAATGTGACTGAATTTGTGCCCTAAAATATTGCCCTTCTCAGTTTACTATTTAAGGGAGTGCTTAAATTTGAAAAGAAGTTTACCTGTCTCCTTTTACCATCCACCTGAAAGCAACAGGGGTTTGGGAGGCTGCTGGGAAATCATCTTAATGTCTCTCTCTCCCAGAAATGGCAGTGCACAGAGGATGCTTCTGGCAAACTTCGAATTCACAAGTGCAAGGTGTCCAGCGATATCCTTGCCATTAGAAAGAGGACTCGCAGCATCCACTCTCGGGGATACAGCAGCAAAGACAAAGACTGCAACTGTGGAGACACTGATCACCGAAACAGCAGGACGCAGAGGAAAAATCAAAGACAGTTCTTGAGAAACCCAAATGTGCAAAGTAAGTGTCATTCGATCTCTTGGACTCTGAGAGCAGGGGGAAATGGCTAGCAGAGCGTTTTCCTACCAGTATGGTCTTGCTTTCACCTCCGTGTCTAATGAAGATGTCCGTAATTGGTAGTCAGGTTTTCCATAATTGCCTCTGTAATAAGTAGCTGAAGTGGGGCCTAAAGCTGGAGGGACTTTTTACAATGGCATGTAGCGATAGGACAAGGGGGAATTGCTTTAAACTGGGACAGAGTAGGTTTGGGTTAGATATCAGGAAGAAATTCAGTACTGTGAGGATTGTCCAGAGAAGTCATGGATGCCCCATCCCTGGACATGTTCAGGGCCAGGTTAGGTGGAGCTTTGAGCGACCTGGTCTAGTGGCAGGTGTCCCTGTTCATGGCAGGGGTGCTGGAACTGGGTATTTTTTTAGGTCCTTTCCAACGCAAACCATTCTGCGACTCTAACAGCATCAATAATAAAACATTCATCCTTTGAGTCGCGGTGAGGAACAGCAGTGAGGCTGCGGGCGCGGTGGTGATGCTCTGGTGCCACCTCTCGCGCGGCTCGGACACGACAGCGCCGTGGCCTCCGGGTGAGCCGCTGCTTGCCAAGGTGGCCGCTGCAAAGTGTTGTGCTCTATGGCTAAGGCTGAGTTCCCTCGCTGCTGGGCGATGTCTCCCACATAGCTGCTCCCCCAGGCGCTGCGGGGCTACTCTTGGGCTGAAACGCTGTTCGGCTCTCGCTTCCCTTCTCCCTTCCCCTCGCGTCCGCAGCGGGATCCCCGCAGGGACACGAGTGAGGTCACAGTGTCCTCTAGTGGAGCGAGGGCTGAAGGGATTGTGCAATAGGGTCCTAAGGCTGTAGCGCTTGGGTTTGTTCCTGCTAATGATTTCTACAAAACAAGCCTATTTCAAGAAGCCATTATTTTAAATGGAACACGATTTTTCTTTTCTCCGTCCAGCAACGCAAGTGAATTTCTGTAGCTGTAGCAATAGAAGCAGAGCCGGCTTTTAGAATTTGTTGAAGAGCAGGCTGTATTCTCCTGCTCTCTAACTAGAGTACTAGACTGGGGAATGAAATAAAGATGGATCTTTAAAACAAGATGATAGTGAAGTCATACGAGAAACACAAAAATTAGAAGGTGCTGCACAGATGTCTACGAAATAAGAAAATAATGTCAGTATCATTCAAAATATTTCCTGATTTAGAGCCTCCCCCACTGTGGATGTGAACAAGAATTCCTGGTATTCTTTGTACATTCAACCACAATATTGTCTGTCTTAAGTTGTCTCATTGTTCAGCCTAAATACTGTCTTGATCTAATTTCTTCCATTTGTTTAGCGTGGTCTAAGGAACCTCACAGTGTATACAGGCAGACCTCTGCTGAAGAGTGTTCATGCCAGAGACAGCCAGGGTGATTCTCAAACTGGGGAATGTTCCCTCAAGTGATGTTTTTTGTGGGGAGATACCTTCTGTGTACCTTGGAAAGAGGTGCTGCCAAGTCACCAGCAAAGGCTGAAAGGAGATTGTGACTGAAGAAAGTTACTCGGAGAGATAAACTATAGAATGGATAGAAAACATCTGAAGGAAGTGTCAGAAAAAGTTGCTTTGTTATGCTTTAATTCTTTACAACATTCTTCCACCTCTTCCCTTCTCTGCCTCCTCCAAAACAGCCTTAACAGTCCTCTAAGTAGAGCAGGGAAAGACTGATAATGATGAGATATTTTTAAGCGAATTGCTAGTCCAGGCCTGTCTTCAGATGACACGTGGATGAAATGCGTATATATTCCACCCTTTCAACCACTTGTTTATTAGGTAGTATCATCAGAGGCTGTTAAATGCAAGAAATTGTCCCACATGGCCCTATGAATCTTTCTATATAATTTTATTAAGGAGTGATGTAGTTACAGACCAGAAAGATGCTTTGAAACTAGTTTTTCTGTTCATGAAGATGAATGTCTTCATTGCCTTGACTGAGACTCTTTTCACCTGAAAGCAGGGGATTGCTGAAATGGTTTATGACAAGGTGGTTTGAATGAAAAGTTCAATGAGGCTCACTATCTGCTCTTTTAAAAGATTCTTGCAGGAAAGTTTCAGCATGAGTCTCTCAAAGACACTAACATAAAAACTGCACTAGAACTGACACTGGCTGCCAAAGGCAGTAGTTTTCTACAGCTGCTGTTTTCTATTGCATAAATTAGTGTTAGGCAACATATATGTGCTCAGCATAGATGCAATAAATGGAAATGCCCTACAACTGATTTTTTGCAAGCTTAAGTTTGTATGTCGAGAGCTCTCTGTCTGTGGTTTTGCTAGACAGAACGTTCTTTGGTGTGGTATTGACTGTCAGTTTTATCAGCTTGGTTTGGGTCAAATGCATTTAGCAAGAGAAGTAAAAACTGTAATTGACGTCTTTCAGGCTGAGCCCAAACACAGGTTTTCTTGTACATAAAATTAAAGACCCCTCAAAAGAGCTAATTGTCTTAGTCTTACTCACATACACAGTAACTGAAAGAGCTGTAACCCTACTAGGCTCAGAGCTCTCAAGGGGTAAAAGTGACATAATAAATCTCACTGTAGCTCTGCATTGCAGCAACCTTTTGGTGGTGTATGACTTGAACACATAAATACAGATGGCGTGTGTCAAAGTGTATGTACATATAGATACAGACAGATACTGATATCTGAAGGATTCTTACCTTTAAATTCTTACCTTCAAACAGGAAACGGTGTTGACCTTTTAAAAATTGCTTTTTTATTCTAAAGCATACATTAAATATGTCACATGCCATTTTACAGGTGGTGACATTGTTTCACAGTACTGAATGATTTAATTTTCTAAAGAGGTTTCTAATCCTGTAGTCCCTGATGTTTTTTTTAGTGTCGATTTATAAATATCTGATTTCTGAGATACTGTTTTTTATTGGAAGATAGAGATGCTAACAGTGGCATAACATCAGACTAATATGAAATGCAAACCTCGAAGCTGTTGCGGTGTGCTCTGGCCAGTTTCGGTCTATCTCATGGCCAGGCTCTGCTATCTCCCCCCTCCCTTGGTAAAGCCCCTCCATTTGTCTCTCCTTCTTCAGTGCACCTGTACCATCAGTGGGTTGGGTGAAACCTTGCCGGACCTTTGCCAGCCCTCCCGTGCCTTCGGAGCAGCCCGGCAGCCCCTGGAACCACAAGCGGATGCCCAGTGCCCCCACTGGAGGCATTGCGGCACAAAGCAATCAAAATTTCATGCTAATCATGGAAGTGTGGGCCACAATGTATCAAAACACCATTAAATAAGTTTCTCTAAAGTCAATAGAAAAATAGAAAAAATAAACAGGTTTTACTGAACAGCATTCTTCTCTTTGGAATGTGTTTTGTGTTCAAGGTACAGGTCACGTATATACATATATATACATATATATGTATATTTGACTGTGAATGTTTCTTCTGCTTCAGAATACAAACCTCGATTTGTTCACACTCGCCAAACACGGTCTCTGTCTGTGGAATTTGAAGGTGAAATATATGACATAAATCTGGAAGAAGAAGAACTACAGGTGTTAAAGACCAGACCTATCAGCAAGCGCCACAGTGCTGAAAACGAGGAAGAAGCAGAGGAAACTGCTCGTGCTGCTCATGACACCATGATCGCTGATGGCATTGATGCTATAGGTCAACCCAGCTCTGTCAGAGTGACACACAAGTATGCTTGTTTTCTCTCTCTCTCTGTGGTTTTTGGTTTCTGAAAACAAAATCTTCATTTTCTAATTGTTCTCTTTCTCCCTCTATACAATATTTAGGAACTTGAAACTGATATCATAGATTTTAGATAAACCTGAGTTGTATTTTTTAGGCAGTGGAATAATTACTATTTAGTATGTGTATTGTAGATGGAGGCCTCTAGTTTAGGTTTTATTTCTGAGGAGGAGTAGGCATCTCCAGAGGGAAATTTGTCCTTATCAAAATATGCATCTTATGATGGATTAATCACCCTGTTAAACTGATGCTACTGCTGTTCATTATAGAGTCTAGACTACCAGTTTACAATAGAAGCCTAAAGCTGAGGTGACTGAAGTTCCACTCTGCATGAGGACAGATTAGATCAGTTACACCATGTTTCTTCATGCTTAGTTGTTTGCAACCTTTAGCGTTAGCAAAGAGATATTAGACCTGTTTATTCAAGATACACTAAATTTGAATGAAAAGGCAAACATCTCAAAATAATTTTTAGTTTATAGAAGTTAATATGGTTGATTTAAAAAACCAGGAAGATGCAGGCAACAAAAATATTTCTTTCATTTCTTTTATTGTATTTAAAACAAGTTTCTTGATTTTCTTCTTTTTTTTTTCCTTAGGAAAACACAAAAGTTAGCTTTGAATAGTAAAAACTATCCTTTCTTATTTGAGTGATAATTTCCAACCCTAGAATTAATAAAGCTTTAAATAGTTTTCCAGAAAAATTATTATTTCTCCATAAAGTGTTTTGACCTTTACAAAACAGTATTACTTTCAGAATTCTCTGAGTAAAGAAAGAAACAGAATAGGATAACACGGGAAGAGATAAACATCTACATCTTTTTTTTCTGTTATTCTTCTCAAAAATTAAAAGAAGGGTTCTGATGAAACAGAACCCAGGAGAATTCTGTCTATAAAATTAGATTTCTCTAATTAAGGAATTTCTGTTTGTCAGGATGGTGACTTTGAAAGCCCAGCCTGTACTCTGCTGGATTTTCTCTCTAAGTCCACTGCCTTGGTCTTTCTTGTGCTTTTTTTTCCTCTTGGTAGAGCTGTTTTTTCAAACACTGTTGTGAATGGTTTTGTAATTGCACTTTTTTAAACTCAACTGCTCTGTAGACATTTTGTTTAACCATGTGTTTGAACTCCTTCCTCTAACTTTGATTCGTATTGGTCTTTATTGATTATATTGATCTTCAGCCCTCCGATTGTATGTTCCCTACTTGAGTGTTTTGCATGCTGGGAAGATGAGCCACATTCATGTGGTAAGAAGAATACATTTCTCAGCAGCTGGTGGTTAAATAAACAATGGCACATTTGATTAACAAGAGGCTTTAAATTCCAAACAGATTTTTACTTCAGTTTCAATTTCATTTCTGATTGATTAAGAATGTATTGCATTTTTTGCTTAGCAGGCACAGACCATCTGTCATGGATGACGAGGTTTTTTTTCCAGAGAAAACAGATCAAAGCAATTGTTATTGTTAAGTCAACAGAGAAAGACCTGGTAGAGTTTATTTTATTTACTAACAGAATATAAAAAATAATTAGTTAGGGAATGTTGGAAGAAAGAGAAAAATTGGGTGGGTAACTGGGAAATGACTGACCTTCATTTTCCTAATTCTTAAACTCACATCTACAGATGTTTCATTCTTGCAAATGACACTATTCACTGTGAGAGGGAGCTGTACCAATCTGCCAGAGCCTGGAAGGACCACAAGGCTTACATTGATAAGGAGGTAAGAGGTATTTTAAAATCTCAGTGAAGACTTTACACTGCTACCTTTTCAAAGGACAATTCTGACTCAGAAATATTCTCTGCAGATTGAAGCTCTCCAAGACAAAATTAAGAATTTGAGGGAAGTTAGAGGACACCTGAAAAGAAGAAAACCAGATGAATGTGATTGTAGTAAACAGAGGTAAGAGACATGGCACTAAATACTAAATGCTACACTCATTTCTAAGGCTTATGCATTTTCCTAGGGTTTTGAGATGGAAAATAAAAAAACGAAGCTTTATTGATATTTATAACCATTGTAGGCCCCTATTTTAGTTAGATATGAGTAGAAGCTACTGTGAACCACAAGAAGATAAATTTTAACATTTTAATATTAAATATGTTTGTATTCTACTAACAAGTTTGAATCCAGCTGTAGTTCTGCTATAACCTAGCATAGGATCACACAGATATAACTTTATTAAATGAAGTGAAAATTGTTAAGTCATTCTGTATAGTTCCTTAAGAAAATGTCACTGATAGTACATTTCTGGTTTGGTTTTGTGTTGAAAATAGTTTCATGACTTAATAATTCCTAAAATTTTCCCTGTAGCTATTACAACAAAGAGAAAGGGGTAAAGGCCCAAGAGAAACTCAAGAGTCATCTTCATCCCTTCAAGTAAGATTATTATTAAGCTCTCATTCTCACAGTTGTTTAGTGACTGGAGAAATATAGTTTTGGGTTTTGGGGTGGGTTTTTGGGGGGTTTTGTTGGGTTTTTTGTGGAGGAAGGGAGGAGATGAGGGGAAGAAAAGGTCACATGTAGCAAGCTATCACAAGAAACATTCAGTAGTTTTGGACCAACTTGTGGAAGTTCATGGATAATATTTCTTCAACCTATTGATAGAAAAAGGATGAACATAGTAATCAGAAAGTGATCAATATTTTTTTAAAAGATTCAGTAAAACCTAAAAGCAGCAGTGCTTATTTTTTCATGCTTGCTGAAGGGAACACCTTATCTAAACAGCTGGGGAAGCTGAGCTAGCAGAAGGTCACGTTCTCATTCTTCCACCTTTATTAAATCCAGAGAGCTGTAAAAACTGCTAGTGCTGTTGTTAAACAGACAGAGACTGCTCTCAGTCAGCCATGCCCAACTTCCTCTCTGAACAGAGAAGCAGCACAGGAGGTGGATGGCAAACTGCAGCTGTTCAAAGAGAACAGGAGAAGGAAGAAGGAGCGGAAGGGGAAAAGGCGCCAGAAGAAGGGGGATGAGTGCAGCCTTCCCGGGCTGACGTGCTTCACCCATGACAACAACCACTGGCAAACTGCACCGTTCTGGAACTGTAAGTCTCATGGCAAAATGCAGATGTGATCTAGGTTATCCTCTGCTGTATTACTGATTTTCCACTTCATGCAATTCAGAGCACTATTCTGACCTTTAACGCTGTCAAAAACTTCAGCCCATAAAAGGTCTACTTTAATTTTAACATTTTTATTTCAAAGTGTATAGTAAACAACTTATTGTGAACAAAATGCAGATACTATCCCTTATGAATTCTTCCCATTACTCCATTTTTTATATGTTAAAATATTTTCAAAATCATAACTGTGTAGCACTTGTGTATATGGACAAAATACTAGAGGAAAAGGATATTTTAAGTCTCTTTAAACTTCTGGGTATACAGATAACTATCCTATTGAGACATACTTCAACTTTTCTCAGTGTTCAGCATTAACAAACAATATTTTTCTCATCTGTGATGGTGGAGAAAGAAGAAGTGATTGAAAACTTTATTTTCAAAAATTTCAAGATCATGTGATGATTAAGTTACAACATATTTGACTCCAAGTCGAAAATTTGTTAAGAACAACATTTCATTTGGAGAAAGAAATTATTTCCTTTTGATAATCTGCTTGGATTGCATTAGGAGTTCTGCTAATATGTATTTTACATTTTAAAATTTTCCTAAAGTAGTCATATGCGTGATTTTTGTCTTAAAGACAACAATTACATTGGTTAATTTCTTTTTCACTGTGGAGTAACAAAAAGTTATGAAAAGAGTTCTCATATTGCTGTGCATTCTGACAATGCTCCATCAACAGTCATGGGGTAAAAAAATGTCCTTTTGACACAGTCCACAATTTAAAGAAGTGCTAATGAATTTTAATACCATTACTCTTTTTATGAAGTCTGTTCAAAGCATTGATACTGTTCACAGCTAGTCACAGTACACAAATCTAAATAAATCTAAATAAAAATCTAAGGCAATGCCAGTATTTTATTATTGTGATTAAAGGTACTAGTAGAAGAAACAAGCATATTATTTTTCACTGAAAATAATTTGCTTCTTTAATTACAGTGGGCTCTTTCTGTGCTTGCACAAGCTCCAATAACAACACTTACTGGTGTTTGCGAACAGTTAACGACACCCACAATTTTCTCTTTTGTGAGTTTGCAACTGGCTTCTTAGAATATTTTGACATGAACACTGATCCCTATCAGGTAAACCCCTTTCCCTGTTATAAAATGTCATTCACCAGAGTTCTCTAGGGTTTTCTTAACTTTTGTTAACTAGTATCATTTCCACTTATTCCTCTCTTTCTCAGCTGACCAATACAGTTCACACAGTGGAAAGAGGCATTTTGAATCAATTACACATCCAGCTGATGGAACTGCGAAGTTGTCAAGGTTACAAGCAGTGCAATCCGAGGCCGAAGGGACTTGAAACAGGTACAAGAGAAATAGTTGTGCTTATTTCCATTTTATTAATTTTTTTTCATCTACTCAAGTTCTAATTGTATCCATGAAGTGTCACTCTCTTAAGTATTGCTCTGAACAATTTGGAATTATCCATACACACCATCCTGCACATCTGCATGACCATGAAGCTTCTTGGCAAGTTTGCACAGGTTATTCTTGACAGATATTGATGACAAAAGCCATCACTTGACAGAAATGCTGCAAGGAGATACCATTATTGACACTAATCAGTAACAGCTGCATGCAGATCTTCACAGCTGTAACTCTTTTCTCTGTCGCAGGGTTTATTTCAATAGTTTTTGCCTCCCAGTATCAGGTGAGGTATTTGATCCTGTGTTTATTTCAAATGCTGTCTGCCTATGTGAACAACTTCAGGTTCCATACCACACCTGAGACTTAACATTGCAAACTTCTAATCCCCAGTAGCCTCCTTCATTTTTGAAGAAAATAATATTTCCTTACAAGAGTCTGAGTAAAAAGAAAGCTGGTATGTTTACTTTGTATCTCTAGAATTCATTGCACTTAACTTTGGTTGATTGAACATTGTGATTTTTTTTTTTCACAGGAATACTCCATTCTACATAATTTGTGGTGTTCCATCTTTGTATCCCTTTCTACATCTACAAATGTTTCTCTTTTTTACAATATCTAATTGTTTGGGGATTTTATTATTTTTGAAAACCTGTGGGTTTTCTGGTCTTTTATGTAAAACTTCCAGGAAATCTTTGTTGGACTGCAGCTCTGTCTTTATTTAACACAGTACATTTCTTTTTAGGAATTAGATGCTGTGCATGGAAAACTACATTTTGAATGGTTTTACAAGTTCTAAACACTAACAAAAGTTACTCTTATATTTTCCTATATCAGGAAATAAAGATGGAGGAAGCTATGATCCACACAGGTATCCACACTTTTTTATTCTCCTCAGCAGCTTCTTTCCAAATAATTGCATGACTTCAGTCCATTTCAACTAATGTCTGTATCCTGCCGTGTTGCACACAGCATAGCTTTTGATGCATGCATTTTCTAACTACTCTACACTGAACTTGGCCATTGTGTTTTTAGATCTACCATTCTGCATTTAACGTAGCTCATTGTTATAGCAAGACTTCATACAGCTCATATTTCATGCCTGTACTTCTTAGATGTTTGCCCAAGGAAAATGACGCAGAAAGAATCACCTCTTTTGGGTTGCTCTCATGTTATCGTGTTGATTTTGGATGGGTTGGAGGTGCTTTTCTGGTTTTATTTAGTAAGTCTTCACAGCTGCTTTTTAAATGTAAACCAAATATGCTTAAAAGGCTTTCTGAGGTACAAAGAACCTAATCAAACCTAAGGAAGCAAAGCAAAATCTTTTCACTGGCTTTAGGAAATGTTAGCGGATACAGCTTTAAGCAAAAGCAGTGCTCAGTATGAACAGCCTGTGCTCAGAAGCCAGCAGGAGACTGTTCCATATAAGTGTAGCAGAAAGATGAGGCTTCTTTGGGCTGGGACCAGATCAGACAAGTATGAAATGAAATTTCCTAAAAAGGTTGTATTATTTTAATAGAAGAAAGGCACCAGGTGAGGTTTTATATTCCTAACACTTGAACCTGAGGAATACATGACAGACAGCTTTTTGAAAGTATATTTTTCTATTTAAGAGTATACTTATTGTACTTACATGCTTATTATGAAGAGCCCTGTGTCTCCTGGTGGAGAAACCAGTCACACATAAAGCAAAAACCTGAAGAGTCTGAAAAAACTGCAGGTCTTAACAGTACTGCACTTGCTGTTCATTGAGCAGTACTTGTCCTCAGGGTGAAAAACAAATTAACATCTGTTGAATGTCATATTTAGACTGGATTCCTTTTCACAGTTTATCAGTTTGATACAGTTTCATCTCTATGCACTTCGGAGGAGTAGTTCCTGATAGGCATTCCTTACTTGAAAAACAAACAAGGAAGTCCAAGGGGTATACAATCTACATAAAACTTTTTTCACAGAGTTTTCTGAAAAGAACCTTGTCAATAGTTTCCAGCAGTCAGAGAACAATTAAGCTAATGTATTTCAATGTGTAGATTTCCAATGTAAGCAGCTAAAATTTCTTTTGCAGCCAATTTTGTTTTTTCTTTACTGAGTAGTTTTGGGATCTAGGCAAATGATAAGCTTTCATTTGGTTTGTATTCCACTGTTTGCATTGCTCATTACAGCCCAATGGGAACTGGTTACTACAATGATAGAAAGTAATCACTGTAATTATGTTTTTAAGTCTTTCATTAGAATGTGTTCTTGTAAGTAAGCATTCCTTATTTTAACTACAGATCTAACAGAAATGGCATTTTTGAATTGTAGGATTGCATGAAATAGTAGAGCACACAGGATTAATCTTTAAATTATATCTTCCTATACTGTTAGTAACAAAAACATTTTAACTTCTGATACCAAAGAACATACAATAAACATTTTTCTACTGTGATAAACAGCAGATATAACAAAAGCAATATTTCTCTGTGCCATGACATTCCAGATACCCAGTTTACACAGATGCCTGGGTTCAGCATTTTGGTTCCAGCCCCATCTTGGTGGAATATGTTTTTCTTTTCTTAAACAAAAACAGCAACAACAAAATTAAATGAACAAACCCCATTTATCAGGAATCATTAAAACAATCTACTAGAGGATCCTTTTCTTGCTGCCTTTAGAGAAACAAATGGAATAACAACAAAAAGTCATCTGAACTGCCCCTTAGGCTTCCTTCAGATTATGTAGATTTTCCATTCAGACCTGTTTCCAGTTCAAAATGCCCTGAGTTAGTAAAGCACTGCCTGTGTTGCAGTAAAACACTGGGACAACAAGCCCATGTGGAAATATGCAGTATAAAGCTGTTTGCTTTGCACAAAGGGAAAGAGCTTCAGCAGGGAAGAACTGGTGTCACCTCTGTCCTTTGACAGACAGAGTGGGCTCTGCAGACGTGGTTGATAACAGGATGTGTGAATTGCACATTCCTCTCTGCTCTCCTATGTGTCTGAAGTTTTTCAAAGCCACCAAGGAAATTATTGTACCCCACTGGTCTTTAGTCGCAAAGGAGACATATTCAAAACTCTTATTAGTTTTGAGACAACACAGGCACTGATGGTATCATAGAGGACTCCATGGTATGATAAATGGAGAGTAAAGCTTAACTGAAGCTTGCTTTAAAAATGAACAAACACATGATCAAATAACAAAAAAAAACATGAACAAGTTTTGCTTTGAACAGCTAGCAACAATTTTTTTCTTTTTTGTATCTATGTCACAGCTGAGAAATTCCAAAATGTTCATCAAGGAAACCACTGCCATGCTGTTTCTCAAATGTAACTCATCTGCACTTTCCCATTTCATACCTATTTGTAATGAAATTTCTTACAGGGGAAAAATCTCTTCTTTCCTCTCTTCTTCCCCCTGTATGCTTTGATTTCAGTGGGAAACTTTTCACACTTACTGCAAGTTGTGGAATTAAAATATGAGGTAACTTGCTCAGTCAATGAAAATAGCTCTAGGACCTTGTGACTCTGCTTCCCAATTTGTTTAACACCTATGAATACAAGTTATCTCTGTCTTCAAACAAGCTATTTTCCTCTGTTTGACACAAAGATCATGGAAAAATTCCCAGTGCCTTCCCAGCTGTGAAGCTTCTCTGAGACTGCAGAAACAGTGCCACATTTAGAGGGCAAAAAATAGATCCAGAGTGAAGGGCCATGAAGCTCTGACTCAGACTTCCAGCTATTTTGTAGGAATACAACAAACTCCTTGTTGATCTTACCCTGTGCAGCACAGCCCCATTGCTGTGCTGCTGAGGCTCCTCAGAAACCCTGCTCCTCTTCACTGGCGCCCAGAGTTCCCCACTGCCCAACCTGCCAGCCCAGCTCCAGCCTCTGTCCCACTGCTGGGGATGGGCAGCAGCTTCTGGTCCCAAAAGCATCTTTCTGGCTCCTGCTTTGCCCCCCACTCCCCCGGTCTGTCCCCAAACCTGTAACCAGTCAAACAGCATCACTTCTGTTTCAGTTCCTGCCATAACATACCAACCCACTCGACTGTCCCTACAGCAGTTTGTTTTCCTATACAGGCTCTGATGTGGCAAAGAAAAAAACTGCTACCAACAGAAATAATAACAGAAAAAATTAAATATTGTTGCATTTGCAGTGTGGTTAATATCATATGGGATTTAGTGACTAAATTCCTTGAGAAAGCAGACCCCCCCACCATGATGATTTCTAGGGCCCTTTATGCCTCTAAACACCAGAACAGTAAATCTTCTTTCTTGAAACCTCTGTGGTATTTAATTGTCTTTTGTTTCAGGAAACAAATTATCCGTAATTTGACTTACGAAGATGGCTCTTATATGGCCATGCCATGACTTCATTTCTCTTGTCTGCTTCAGGAAAGAAAGAAGATGTTCTGTCATAGCTGTTCTACCAAATTCAAAAAGCTTGTATTTCTTCCTGGAACAGGAAGATTGCCAAATGTTTGCAAAAAAAATATTTCTAATATTTTGTATTTAAAAAACTAAAATATTTAAATTTTATGTTGTCAGATATTTCCAATTAAGAGCAAAGATTCAGGTGTTTTCAAGGAAGGAAAGTGGCTTCCTTGTGGTGGGAGCAGAGTTAGGCCCCACACTGTAAGAAAATCTCAAGGGGTTTTTTCTGACCATAATGGCATTTTTCTGACTTTCCATATGATGAACTAAATCTTGGAGAAATTATTTTACTGTAAAATCCCAAGCTAGTATGAAGAGAAGAATGTAATCTATGATAGACAGAAGTTGTATCTTCTATTCTATTTGGATAATGAGAAAGGGCAACTTAAAATGCAAACAAATTAATGGAGATGCCAAGAACTATCTGTGGGGATGCAGGGCTCAAAACAGATGAAGATTTGAGCTCAGTTCACACTGTTGAACTGTAGCCACTTGAACTTCTAAAGTAACTGCTAGTAGCCTACCCCCCTGTAAAATTTTCAGGAAGGGAATAAATCATTATCAATTAATTAATTACTAAAGATTGCCTGCAATATCACTTGTAAGAACAAAATTGTCACTTTCCCTGACAGGCATTTGCATTGCCTGATTCGTCTTTCCTTGTCGACCACTTTGTTGATAAAATCTTTTCAGTGAATCCAGTCTGCCCAGCGAATTAAATAAAATAGTGCTCTTCAGTGTTAATCTTTAGTAATAAATGGGCTTCACACCATGCTTGATAATCTAAGTCACTATAGTTACAACAGTGAATTTTTAAAATATTTCGGAAATGGGTTCTTTTTGTGTCTTTGCATTTTCTGGCTGTGATGAGTAAAAAATGCAGCTCCATTATTACTAATAGGCTCATATCTATGCCCTTTATTCAGACTTCTGATTTGAAAATGCTGCTAGATATTTTCTTTGAAAGCTTTTTTTAAAAAACAAAACCTTAAGAAGATTCCCTATGTGTATTTTCACAGTATTTTACAAAGTGGTGCAGTCCTATAAATTAATTCACACCAATTTTTTACAGCTTTTATTTCCCCTAATTGCTCCATGTAAACTAAAATGAATGTTTACAAAACAGATTAAATCCCCATTTGGCTATCATTTATTAAATAAAATGTGTCTGGTTAGTTTGTAAACCATACTTTTTAAGCTGCCCAGAAACAAAATCCATGTGGGCATTGAAGTTCAGGTCACCAATGGCTTTCATAGTTAGTCCCATCTTTTATACTTAACCATCGTTTGGTTATTGCATATTTTGCTGGAGTGCTCAAGAAAGGCAAATGGATTTTTTGCATATTGAAACTCTTCTCCTGCCTTGAAATATCAGAGGATTTATCTCTGAATGCCATGACAAAGCCCCATTTTGTTCTTTTTTCACTCAGCCCAAGGCAGTAGCAAGAGACAGGGTGTCCTTGCTGTGTGTTTAGCAGGAGCTGTGAACATATCCAAGGGCAGAATCATTCATGGGATGGCACAAGAGGCGGAGGAGCGTCTCTCACTTTGAACTGCCTGCTCTGTGAGCAGTGGTGCTTTCAAGCCAGTTGAAGCAGAAACACACATGGGAGCTTTGCTTGCACCTTTAATAGTGTTCACCAGTGGGCTTTATTCTTTCTTTCTGCAGAGGACAGTTATGGGATGGATGGGAAGGCTAAGCTGCCCAGTTTCAGTGGTGACATTGACTGGCAAGGACTGGAAGACTTGTACAGTGTGAATGAAAGTGTATATGAACACAGACACAACTTTAGACTTAGTCTGGCTGACTGGACTAATTACTTGAAGGATGTAGATAGAATGTTTGCACTGCTGAACAGTTACTACCAGCAAAATAAAACAGACAAGGACAACACTGCTCGAAGCAATGGGGACGGGGATGAATCATCCACGCCGCTCGCCTTAGTGGAAATGGCTTCTGCTGAGAAGTCCAATGGCCTGACTGTGGAAGAGTTGCAGTGTATTATGCCAACAGACTTTGCAGCCCTTGCTTTGAGCACGGTGAATTTCAGTCAGGAGAGGAAACTTGAATTAAACGATATTCCTGACAAAAGTAGTTTGAATGACGCACACTGGAGAAATAGTCCTCAAGCTGAAAAATGGATGGAGGATAAGGAATCAGACCGTTTTGATATGGATTTCAGTGGAAATGGTTTGAAAGAGTTGGAGTCCCGGCATAGCTTCATGCTACAGCCCATCAGCATTCCTCAAAAAGACACTCATCAGGATGGTGACACTGTGGAAGATATATTTGAAGATCAAATGTATCTTCCCATGAGGTCTGATGAACCCTTCGTTCCTCATACCATAAACATATCCATTAGGGATTCACCTGTCAGTACCCAGGAAGCCGGAACTTTCTTAAAAAAAACCGAACAGAGTCTTGCAGGAGAAAGTTCACAAATGCTAAATGCAGAAGGCAGTGCCTCAGCTCCACTCTCCTTGGATTAGATCAAGTTGTAAACCATAAATAAGTTCTATATTAGCAAACTAATAAAGGTAATCACAACAATTGACATTCCATGTTTATTTTAGATAAGTTTTGCAGCTAAATTGAGCCCAATTCAGTATTTGTCTCTGTGCATTTTTTTTATTCACATGCACATGCTCTCACTGTAATTCTCCACACTGGGAAGCAAGATTTCCATTTTTCCATTAAAAGAAGCAGTGTTAATTTTCAAATGCAGTAGCACATTTTCTGAAAGCTAAAAATTACTTCTTTGAAAAGGATGTTCAAGTTACTTTCTCTATTTCCAAATGATACCACCATGAATGAGTGTTTCAGTTCACCCAATATGCCTGCATAATATCTTTTTCATCAATTATTTTAACCACTGGCAATTCTTAATGCCACACTTTCAAGTAAAATGCACTTTGAAAATCTGTATGCCATACCATTTATGCATCTAACACCTTACAGGTTCTTAGTTTGCTCGTTGTCTTATAAAATTGCGAAACAAATAAACAGACTGACCTGAAAGAGGTAAACACCATGAATTGTGGAAACAGACTCTTCAAATATTATTTTAGCAAAAATATTGCATGTTTTTATTGCTTTAATTAAATTTACTCTCAGAAAGGTATGGCTAATGATTGTTAATTGTAGAAGGAGTTGTTTAAATTGGATTGTTTCCCTATATGCTGATGTTGTCAGTATTAAAATTCCATTAATTTTTTTGAACTTTTTTTTTTCCCTGATACTGGTAGAAAGGTTTACATCAACACATAAATGTTTTCGTCACCCCACCTGATTTTTATTATTTTGAAGAGTATCTTGAAAGCATTATTATCATTTTGAGTCTTAAATTCTTTTTTTGTTTTGAACAGGCATTAAAGGGAATGATAAAATCATGTTAGATTTCCATTATTCTAGACACAAAAGGCACATGAGGGTACAAAACAGTAGTTTAGTAATAATTTTTGTTGTATTCTAATTTTTTTTCTTGAACTTTACCAAACATTAAATCATATGAAACATAATACAAAAATGACTTCAAAATCTGTATTAGTCAACACTTAATATTTTCCCTTGCTCTTTTATAAATTTCAAAATACACAGCAACAGAGAATTACCTCAAACAGATGTAATTCCACAGTGTCCAACCCATGGGTGTGTTTTCTACCTGTTACACGTTATTTAGTGCAGTGAATATTTTTTGGCTATTGCAAGCACTGCAGGTTAAACTTACATTCATTACATTGTATTTTAAGTTGAAACTTTTTTAAAAGGAGATTCTTTTAGTAGGATTTTAATAATTTTAAGAAGCAGTCTTTTTGATGGACTCTGTAAATATGTTAAAATTACTAGTTCTTTATCTGATGTATGTGTCATGGGCTGATTGATAGAAAAACGTATTTATGGTCATGAATGATCCTATTTGTACATAGGTTTTAAGTTACTAGGATACAAACTGTGTTTTTAAATCTTGTATATTATTTCTGTGATACTTTTATAGTACAATTCTGGCTTCGGGAAAGTCTAGAAGCAATATTTCTTGAAATAAAAAGTGTTTTACTTTACCTGCTTCAGAGAAGTCCAGATGATCCAGTTTTGCTCCTGAAAACATTTTATTTCAAAAATATGTTAACTGTTTAAGTTTTAAGAATCCATCCACATTAAAAGCAACCAGTAACAAAATAACACGCAACAATCTGTTAGTTATAAATTATTACTGGAGATGTGAATTTTATATATATATGTATATATCTGTTTAAGAAATGCTGAGATTTTAATTTTTTTAATTCCAAATTCATCCAGTCCTTTCTTCCTTGAACTTGGCAGTTCCCCAAAGTAACGCAATGTTTCATGGAGCCATGTCTTGCTCTGCTGCTTTCTCTGCTCCCTGCACAGCTGTCCCTGTGACAGCAAAGCACATGCAGGGCTCACCAAGAGTGAACCACAGATCTCTGGTCAGGAGCTGTGTCTCCTTGTACAGGAGTCAGCATGAAAGAGGATTTAGCTTTCAAGGCAAACCCTCTCCTACATTCAATCTATGTTTGTTCGATGGCCTGTGAGTAAGATTACCTTCATACCTAAACTCAGCCTCTGAATCTGTGCTTCTTGAACTCTTCTTTCTGGAGTTTTTTCCTTTCCTCAGACTCTGATGCTCCTGCAGACATGAAACTACCGGTGATGTTTGTGGGGATCAGGAAAGGGGATGGATCCAAATGTTCAAAAAGCAGTTGTTGCAATGTCAGGGCGAGCCCTGAGAGAAGCCTGCCCTGGAAAGCACACTAGCAAGCACAGGGTTTATTTCAAAGCAAGGTGCAGAGCAGGCTGAGCCAGCGAGTTTGCGAGGACCTGAAGGACAAAGGCAAATTGAAGCAAGGTCCCACACAACCACCTCGTGTATCTTTGGGCGGGGAATTATCCAGCACCAACAATGTGCCCTACATTCTTTGAAAGTACAGTTCTTTGAAAGAGCTAAGCAAGGTGCTTTCTCTCTTAATGCTTGGGTAGAGACAGAGAAGGGAATGGTGCAACAGCGTGGTGCATCCATTCACCCCACTTGTCCTTCCTTTTTAGCTGAGAGCTAAAAGTATTCATTCAGGAAATGGAAGAGAGAGCATCTTATTAGTCTGAAAGTTGTCTACCTTTTTCTAGGACAGTACTCAGTTGTCTAAACTACCAGAAGCTTAGACAGTGCCCTATCTTCTAAACTAGGTGGGAGCCTTTTTTACAGGTCTCTTATAGAATGTGGAGGAAAGAAAGTATAAAGAACACTCATTCTGTAGGCCAGAGGTACAGGGAGAAATGAGCTCTGATCCTTGCTGTCTTGGAAATTCATGAAATGTAAAACTAAACCAAGTTAAAGAGGCCAAAATCTGTCATATCTCTAAGTATGCAGCCTAAGCAGTGTGCTGCTGTTCCAATATGTTTTCCTTTTCTTCCTGCACAGTACTTCTTGTCCCATAGCTGAGGCAGTCGAGTCCATGAGCACCACATGATGTGACTGTCAGGAAGCTTTTACCGGCAGTTGCAGGCTCAGGAATGAAGCAAATGCCTAAATCAGACTTCATTGGCAAGTGCCTCTCACAGCAGGCAAGGGGACGGCCAAGGGGAGGACCTTCGTGGCTTTTAGTGATCTGCAGAGCAGTGGCAGGTGTGCCTAATCTAAAAGGCAGTACATAGTTCATTACTTTCTGAAGGGCCCTTGGAGTTGGACAGGAAGAACTTTGAAACTTGCACATCTTTGGGAGGTAGCAATGTTATGTGAAAATCTGGAATTTAAAATAAGGCAGCCAGTATTGCCCTCATATTCTTAGACAGTGTGAGACACCTTCTGAGACCTCCTAGCAACTGAAAGCACTGCAGGAGAGCAAGGATGTGCAGTGCTTCACTCCCAGAACTAGACACAGAATCACAGAATGGCTTGGGTCAGAAGTGGCCTTAAAAATCATCTAGTTCCAAACCCCACCATGAGCAGGGACATTACTTAGAGCTGTTACCAGTAAGTGAATCCTGTAGCAGCATTGCAAAAAACAAACAAACAATCAAACAAACATTTGGATCAGAACATTGTTCTGGAGTTCAGACACCTGTAGGTTTTTGTGACAGTTGAGGGAAGATTTTTCAGAGTGCAGATCTGAGCATAGACCATCCCCACTCTCCCCACCCAACCACTCTCCCATCCCTTGAGATGCCTGCAGCTGTCAGCACTGGAAGTCACACAAGCAGTCAGAGAGGATCTGTGTAACACAGTCAGGGCTGAGAAGCCAAGAGGTGTAACAGCCCTGTCCAAGGAAGACCTGTCCAGGACTAGACTTGAGCCCTAGCAGCCCTGGGCGCCAGGTATGTGTGATGTTGTAACAAAACTTCTTTAGTTTCAGCAAAAACCAATCCTGTTCGTGTGCTCTGGCATAATTTTTCAGCGAGAACCGATGTGCAGTAAATGGGGTACAAGCCAGGGAGTCATTTCAGAAATGATGTGTCACACCTGAGGGAACGCCACAAGCGCCTCTCCCTGAGGCCGCATCCTCCCCGTGCTTCCAGCCACTGCCGAGCGCTGCATCTCTTTGGTGCTCAACCAGCAACGGCACCCGAGATGTGCCACACACCTCATTTCATCCATCCACCTTCCTTGGTTCAACAGCTCTGTACTCGGACACTGGTGACGTGCACGGGGAGCTGAAAGATGCTTTTTTGTGTGGTTATATATATTGGACGTGAAAACACTTAAGTGTTACTTTGAACTTGGAAATCAGAGAGGATCTGGACTCATTCAACACACATGATATGCTATTTTTTATTTCCAAGTATCAAGTATTCAGAATTTGTTTTGTAAACACATGTTTACAACAGATGCTGACAGTAGATTTCATTAAATCATGGGTTATAAAACTTTAAAATTATTCTAAGGTCTGCTGAGAAATAAATATTTAAAAAAAACATACAGGAGCCTAAAGTATGCAAAAATACCCAGCATAAATCAATTATTCTCTTTTTACCACAGCACAGCACTCACACACTCATACGGTCAGACATACTCTACAAATTTCCTTAATACTCTACACATTTGCTTAATAATGAGTTTTTTAAAAACTAAACAGTTACAGGCAGTGTGCCCACTCCATGCTCCTACAATACTACCCAGACTGTTGCTGTTCTGCATAAATCATTTGGTAGAGGTATGCACTGCAGCCAGGGGCCAAACTCCCATGTGCTCAGCTAGTGGAAAGAACAGGTCTTCTTTCAGGAAAGCCTCCACTCAACCATGGATCTCACTGATGCAAAATATTCTCTTTTTTACTGAAACTCAGCTTTGGATCATTTTGTACATATTTTTTTTTTTTTGTTTTGAAATTTCCCTCAGAGTTTTTAAATACAGAGTTTGCTACAGAGGCAAAATTTCTGGCCTGTCAGTTGGAAGTGTGTTTAGTGGTATTAGTACTTTCAGTCCTACTTAGAATAGAGATACCTGTCCTGCATGAGCAGTCCAGGCACAATAACACAAAAAAATTATGGTTCAGAATTTAAAATGGAAAAGAAAAAATTTTGTCTTCAAGATTTTAAAACCAAACCCCTCTGTTGGAAATCATAGCTCATTTTAAAGTCAACCAGATTTGGCCTTTTTCCCCTGCTAGAGATACAATTTGCTCTTATCCTACCCCTCTCTTTTTGGTATTCCATGAAAGAACATTCATATTTCAGATCCAACCTTCATTTTCATTCAGACACTTACTAACATTGCTTGGTTAAGTGGTTCCAGAATTTAGCCCAGTATTTCTTATTGTTACTATAGAATTTATTTTTAGCCCCTGCTTAAGCAAAGCAACTAAATAAAGTAACATGCTACAGCAAGCTGAATACATTCTACATGAGACTTCTGTGGTCTGTGTAGCTTTTACTTTACCTGTTAGTGCTGGGCCAGGTCCTACACAGACTCCTGAAATTACTTTCCCACAGAAGAGCTAGGTAGGAATTGGCCCACCAGGAATTACAAACACTGTCTTTGTCGGAGCAGTCCAGACTTTAGGAACAGAAACACATGCAGTTGCATCATTGACATGCCTTGAATATGTCATTTAAGTCATAGTGGATACATCATAAAATACTTCAGTACCTATTAGCACCACAGTGTTGTATAGTCATTTGTCCAGAGATTACCAGGATGTCTCACCCTTCCTCAAGGTAGACAATGTTTTGGATGCTTTTTGTAGCCCTTCATTAATTCCACAGCTTTTCACCTATTCTATATAATGAACAAAACATTGTTACAGGATAACATTGTGACAATTGGTTTGAGATTGAAAAAACAACAAAAAAATACAATACACACAATGGATAATGAAATAATTAGAAGAGTAGAATGGAACCTGGATAAATAAGCATATATTCTGTAACACCTGAAATCAAGAAAACTTTAGTGCTACTTCAAAATAGCAGAGCTACATCTATGTTTAAAAGGCTATATAAATAAAGAAAATAGCTTACCTGAAGGACTGGAGGGGTGACTGCTGAAGTTATTAACTGTAGTTATTAACTGTAGTTTAATGTAATGGATATGGCCATGGGATATGGGTAGTGTTAACTTTCCTCCTTAATTTACGTGATAAATTATGAGGAAAATACAGGAAAACTTTCCTTCCTGAGGACCAGGTAGGCTTTCAAACCTTTGGCCACAAACATGTATTCAGTGTAAAGAAGACAAATCATGTGAACCCTGACCATACCCTGTCCTCACACTGAAGGCTCCACATCCCTACTCTGTGACAATGTTTACACACAATCTTCTTAAATTGTTATTTGTCAAACAAGGAGTTAAAAGAAAAAAAGAAGAAAGCCCTAATTCCCTACCAAAGAATAAATCTACCACCATGATGTCGACTGCCCATTTTCTAAGCACTCTAAAGTGATGGAAGTGTCCAAAAAATCAAGTCCAGTATGTGAAGAACCTGAATGTGTTGATTACAGGTTAAATCTGCAAGTACCAAACGCTCTGTCCAAAGCAATGACGATGCAGGTTGCAGTCCAGGTAAATCTCTGCTACCAGGTGTTTTAAGCCCTTGGAAAGCAACCACAGTGGGATGGCTTCAGCTGGGAGAACCCAGATTCTGAAGCATGCAGCATGACATCTCCTAAGCCATTGTAGAAGACACATTATTGAGAAAACAGAAAAAGACAAATTTGTTTAGGAAGTTTTTTGTCTTTGATCTCCAAAAATAATAGTAATAACCAGTGAATAGAGTATAAACAAGCACTTGATATTCCCTAGTTCACACACACTTGCTAAAGCACCAGCTTGTTAACTTCCAACCCAAGGTATGGCCTAGATCTTCAGCCCCAACATTGGACTGGTGAGGCCAAGAATCTGGCTCTAAAATAGCAGTAAGACACTTTGGACCTATTTATCATCAGTTTTATGTCAAGATAACACCGTGACGAGCTGTGGTATCACATGCACAGAAAAGTGTAGTAAGGCAGCAATTATTCAGGCATTTTGGGGGAAAACCCACAGGAACAGTGCAGAAGGTGCTGACCTCTGTCCCAGACATGCTCTCTGGAGTCACACTGAGCAGGCAGTGCTCTGCTCTGTTTGTGCAGGATACTGACAGTGTGTCACCTGAACCTCTGGGTTCAAATCCTGTGAAAGGGCACAGTCCAAGTCTACAGCATTACTTGAGACATTTCATTGGCTCTAAGGTCTGAAAGATACCTTTATTTAATCTATCTCCCCATGTAACACACAGGTTTTCACCCAGAAATTCATAAAATAAGTGAATGGCAGGAAGAATGGAATAGATGACTCTTAGACCATTCCCACAAATATTGTGAATTTGAATTCTATCTGAAAGTGACAGCTTTCCTCCACTGCCAGGTATGTAAATAGCCACATCTGAATGCCACAGGACAGTACTCAAGTGCTACTTTGTGCTGTTCCGGTTACAATTATCACTCAATCCACGGGAAAGATGCTCATAATAGAAATACTCTTTGGATAAAGGAATTCCTTTTTGAATGCAGACAGGATTCAGTCCCATACTTACATTATTTCTAAGTGCATTATTTAAGTATATAAATTTGCCCATATATTTAAGTGTTCTGCTGGATCAGAGCCATAATGAATGAATAGCTAATACTACAAATTAATAAGCAGTATTTTTAAAACCCATATTTTTGGAAACACTATATTCAAGTCTTTGTAATTAATTTAGGACCTTTCCTCATTCCTAATAGGAGATTTGTGCCCCTACTTCACTTACAGCAAGTTCTGAAGCACTGCATGTTACTACATGCACTTTCAGAGATACACAGGCTGGCCAAAGAACTGAAAGTTTCCAAATATGAATTGCACTGTAATATTCAAAGTTCCTTGCAGCTGCTCACACTGTACTGAAAGAATATAAAATGTCATTGGTTCCAAATTATACCATATTATATCCAGTAAGCTCAACGGGAAGAAGGGAGACCAAAACCAGAGGGCTTTTGCCTAAAACTGAAAACATGGAGTCCCACACTGCAGATCATTCCAGACCCCCAAAGATCTACAAATTTTCTCCTGAGTGAGGGTGCTGCATTCATAAGCACCCAAGGCCAGGGCTGCATCCATTCTGCAGTTTTCTCCTTTTTGAGGAAACAAGGGTGAATGGGAGGCTAAGCAGGGACAATTAACCTGTTCACCCATATATTTGGGCTACTTCTCCTCTTCCTCACTCTAAATCAGGACTAAGTGGTGTAAGAGGGAATTAGTCTGTCCCTGGGAGGGCATGATGGCACACTATCACCAGATGTTGCTGCTCCATATTATCACTGGCTGGTAAAATGCAGGGTGACTTGGGTTTGCTAACGACCGCAGCCTGTGAGTGAGCAGGACCCCTGCTTTACCTCTCCTTGTACTCGCTGCTACCAAACCTTCTGTGTCTTGGGGTAAAGAGGGAAGGTGGCAAAAATTCCAACTTAATGGGATTTTATCTTCTATGGTGAGAGGATCTCACTTCAGGATGACAGCACGGCCCCCTCATGGATGACAGGCAAAGTTCTTTCCTAGTTCCTGTGAAGTCAGTTTAGCACCATGTGCTGACCATGGTTACTGCTAGGGATGCACTCAGTGTCTGGGGATTCTGCTTCCTCCAGCAGTGACGGCCTCAGGACACAGTGCTTGTTCAGCAGGTCTCAGTCCAGATACTAGTCAACAACAATGCTGGAATTGACATTTCTAGGAAGTTAATGTGCTTCCCCTGCATACCTTTATTGGCTTAGTTTATAGCTTACTCACAAGAAACCCTCCTTCAGAAATCAGTCAAAAACTGGCCAGAATTCAGGTTCTCTTTCTTTCAGAGGACGCTGACTTAATTGATTTTATAGAAATTTATTTGCACTGCCAAAATTATCTATATCCAAAACAGGAACAATTTTTTTTTTAAAGTAAAGAATTACATTTTGTTTCATCTATAACTCTCAAAGGAGAATTAAAATTAAAATTTAATTTTTAATTAAAAATGAAAATTGAAAGTATGTAGAGAAGGTGTTTTCAGTATTTCCGAAGTTAGCATCTTTCCTTCTACATTCCACTTCCTCAACCATTTAGAAAATATCACTATTCTTAGAAGTTGAAGGGTCAGGATATCCTAAAAAACAGATGGTCTCCATTGCAACAAGCTCTGAAATCCCGTGAAAGTTCAGAAGTAGCAGCAGCTACAGAAATGTCGCTTTTATCACTCTCATTCTTTGGCATCAGTGCCATTAGTTCCTGACAATCCTAATCTGCTCTTGCTTGGTTTTTGTATGGAACAGAAGCGCACAAGGTATGACATGGAAGAGATCAGGATAGATGATCAATCTTCAGTCTTTTACAATTCCCTACATGCTCTGTTTCTGAGGTATTTGAAAAGATTGTCACTCTTCAGTTCTTCCTGTGATGATTAAAATGGGGAAGTGATAAAAATGGTTGAGTGCTGGGTTACACTTTGTCATACTACTTTGCCAGTTCTTGCCATGGAAGAAAGTTCTTGGTGCAACAAGCATTTGAGACTGGAGGAAAAGGAAACATTTTTATCATCTATTCTGATCTCCTATAGCAAATATACATATATATACCAAACACCTTTGAGCCAAGGAAATTTATTTTTTGGGACAAGAAGTGTAGAAGCCAACATCTCAGGAAGCGTGTGCTGACTGAGGACACATTGTATCTGGTGGCTACATAAGAGGAAAAAACATTCTCAGGCTTAACCCAAAAAGCTGCTAATATGGACAGACTAGTAGGAAGTGATCAAAACAATATTCCTCTATGTTTGGCGTAGAAAAATCTGAGTTTTCAGACATAAAGAGTAAGAATTGTTACAAACTACATAAATGGACTGTGACCTTCTGAAAAAAGCAGCCCCATGGGTAGTCCCATGTGCTGGACAAGAGGATCCAGGTAATGACAAAAGGCGGTTGGCAAAGGCAGAGAGGGAAATCTGCTCCTCCCAGGACAACTCAATGGATGCCAAGGAGTACTGCCTTTATTTTCAAGGACTTGGTTCCATATAATGTTTGATCAATATACATATTCTAAACTGAAAAATTAAATCAGGAATAACTCTGTTCAAAAATACGTAGACGCTCTGCTCTTTCCTATTTATTTTCACACAAGTTCTTTACTCAGCAAAATCCAGACTATCACTGAGTCCTCTTAAGAGACTGCTTTTTAATTTCCTACAGTTCTAAGACTTCCCCCTGCAGGGCACAATACAGCCTTGACTTCCTAGTGTCCAACTGAAATAATTTTCTGCCCTTTGAGACATCATTAGTACCTCACAAGTAGGGCATTACAAAGCCTTCAGAGTAAGAAATGAAATGCCAAGCACATTTGATTAGAAAGTCTCAGCATCTCCCAGGGAGAGAACACACTACAGTAATTTGGAATAAGCAAAGCCCCCATCACATCCTGTGTGTTCACGCATGTTGGTAATTTCTATTCTTAGCTCTTCACCTGGAAGGCCAAAGGAGAGACAAACTCACCCTCTGACTTCACAGGAGCATTCAGTGAGGCTGAGGAAAGGAAAGGCAGCCATGTGTGGGACAAACCACACAAGCAGGACCTCCAGGCCTGTCCCAGCAGCCTGCACAGCACCGGGCAGCCAGAGGGGCAGAAGTGTGGCAGAAACTTGCAGGGTCTGAGCCAGCCCTCCCTTCCCAGCTGTCCTGGGTGTCTGGATGCTCAGTGCCTCAGTGATGCCAGGAGTGCAAGGAGAGCCCCCTACCTGGCACCATGGCAGGCAGGCTGCTCGCAGCCCTCTGGAGGGGTTCCTCTGCTCACTGCTGCAGCAGATGGGAGCAGCACCAGTCTGAACACTGCTGCCGCTGGCTGCAGGGCACCCGCCAGGTCCCTGACACAGCTGTGAGTTCTCCCTTGGGACTTTCCTGCTCTCTCCCTCGGGACTTTCCTGCTGAAGCTGAACCGGACTGGCACGCAGTTCTGAAGGATAGCTAAACTTCCTACCAAGCTACAACCAGCTGTTCTCTTCTTCAGGAAAGTACGGATTTGGTGCTAGTAACAGCCATCCAGATAACATTGCAGAAATATGCACATATCTGCTCTGGTACGTGTGTATGATTCCTACATCTTAATGTTACTATAAACCAAAACTGAAGTTTTTTACTTCGAGCATTACAGTTTCCTATATACTTTGTGAAGAATGACTACATCCCATCAAGTGAAAATTAATGCATGTTTTGACAGGATAAAGATGTTACAACTCAACATTTGCAAACGTTACCTGATGCATAACTCTTGTATGGCTTGACGTGTTATTAACAGTACCTTAAACTTTATGTTATTTTTTAATTTAATGATTATGCCTGAAAATAGCCCCTTTCAAATTCAGTTGCAGTAATGGCTTTAAAAGCAAGCTTTAAACTTAATTTACTGCACATACAATTACCCAAGTAAGTTGCATAGTTTAAATAAGTTCAGTTGTGCTTTGTTGCAGAACTCACAGTAATTACTCATCTCTTAAAAATACAATTTGTGGATATGAAGTTGACAATACATTTAAGCATTTTTGTGACTCTAGATATCAACAATATGAGTTTTTGTCACTCTTCCACTGACTTCTGCTGTTCATAACACCTCATCTTTACAATGATATTAGATCAGAGCATGGACATTTAATGGACACATCTGAAATAATTACAAACACAATTTTTAAAACTCCATTGTCAGGAGGGAAGAAATAAGAACTTGGGTTGGTTTGAGGTATCCAGCCCTCAGGAACATGTTATGGTTGTCTGCATCAAGCTTTGTTGGTCTTATCACATGTTACATTTAGATTAAAAATAGAAGGCACAGGTGTTTTACAAGGCGCCGTAATTAAGTTAACCAACAAAACTAAATATTACATTACCAAGCCAGGGGTCTATATCTCAATAGTGACTTCTTCCAATGCATTTTCATTTGAGGAATTTATTGCTTCTGAAAAAGGGCTGGGGTAGGTCTGTGCTAAGCAGTTCATTCCTCTTGCCACACTGATGTCTCCTCGGGAACTCAAGGTAGGGCAGGATCTAGTCCGTGCATAGTTTTGTTGGGGTCCAGCTTGTCCAACCATCTCACTCACAGTGTTCACCGGTGAAGCCCTCCAACTCTGTCTCTGCAGTTGTTCTTCCTTATACTTTATGGAATACCAGGCCAGGAAAATAAAAAAGAATCCCACGAACTTGAGAGCAGCTGCCAACCCAAAGTAGACAAAACGAAATGAGGTGACATCGTATTCCCAACAAGATCCTTGTACGCCACAATCCTGCTGCCAAAGCATGCACGTGGTGTCAATAACAGCCCCAAAATAAATTGGAGTGGGAATGTAAGCTGAAACAAAAATAGCAAGAGAAATAATATGTATTAGCATATTGTGGAAAACTTCTAAAGAAACTATATGCCTCAGCCAAAGAGTGTAGGTTGAACATTTTTGAGATTTCTACACTGCTGTTTTCACACGAAATGTAAAACATGGAAAACTGGTCAGCCAATCTTCCCACCAACACTATTCCACACATGAAACCCACCACAAATGGGAGTGAATTCAAACAAAAAAGCCAATGCAGCAGCACTTAACAACAGGTATTTCAAACTGCTGTCCCCAGACAACTCTTCTTGAGCTATGCGTTCCTCCAAAAAGATCCAATTTTGCTCTCAGGAAGTAAAATATGAGAGAAGGTGAAATACATTATCTCCATATCATTACCTGTTGGAACATCCCTGAGCTGGGAAAGGTGCTATTTTTAGATTAAGGAGAAAAAGCACCAAAGATCACAAAATGTTTTTGAAGATAGGCATAAGTGGTAAGACCACTAAGTTTATAAATTTAATTTTAAATAGATCTTCCTAAGAAACAGACTTTAACTTCTAAGGCAGCTAAAAATGCAGCTAGTCCACCGAATGCTCCTGTTTCTCCAGAAATACAACACCTTTAAGACAACATTGAAATGTCTTTCCTCAAACAAAACTTGAAGATGCAGCTCTTGTTCTCTTAGAATAGACATTGCTCGCTCTAGTCAAAAAATTCATGGTAGCTGAAGACCTAGAATGTTCTTTATGGGCAGGATTTTAGAAATTCAAGAGCTTGAAAGAGACTGCTTTGAAAAATAAAGACTTTTAACATCTATCCATTTTTGCTTTGAAACACTTGAAAGACATTAAGGAATATTAGAAGAAAGACATTAAGACATTAAGTAACAAATGCTTATTTTAAAAATTAAATAAACTATTGTTATTCCTGAAAGCAACAAAAATCTGTTTTTCAAAGCAGAAGAATCCTTATAAAATAATATTTGCAACTATTCATTTTCAAATACAATTTGAAACTGTAAAAATTTATCTTTCTGGAACAACAATGTTGTTCTAGAAAGTCAACAACCAAAAAAAGTGAATTAACCACATTTTCAGATGCAATGTTTTCAGAAGCTATTAATTTTAGGTTCCTAATACAGTTAGTTGAGCAATTTGTAGATTTATGGAATTTTAATACTTTTATGGTGCATTTAAGCTGAACATGGGCTTTATGGAAATGCTGAGCTACTGTAAAACTTACCAAGAGTTCTTAATAAAACAAACTGCATTCCTAGTGCAAAGGGCCGCTCCCCATCTTCCACAGACCTAGCAGGTGAACAGAAAACTTCAGTGAAGAAACAGTCATAACCAATAACCATCCTGGTATGTTCTGGCTCTACCTCATGGCTTTTTTCTCAGCTGTAGAAAATCTTTCTCTAAATTTCTTCTCTTTAGCTTCTACTATTGTTAATTCCTATTGCTACGAAAAAATACAGCAAGACCCTCCTGAACCTGTTTAATCAAAATTTCAGTCACGCCTTTTGACCTTTCTTTACCTGTGTAAGGCCTGAACAATTTGATTCAAACCTATTAAGGAAATTTAGAAAATCCACACAAAATGTTTATGGCTTCTCATGATAGCTTTCTATTATTTCATATGTCTTAATTTATTTTTCTTAATATTTTTGAGGCAAATTAGAACTAATAGATAACTAAATTGCTGAAAGCTGGGCTCAGTTTCTGAATTTAACAGATCTTTGTGTAGCATAAGCACTTTGGAGCTACTTTAGGAAAAATATCAGTACAAACATCCAAACAGTCTCTTTAAATACCTTTTCAATTCAAGTAATACAAGATTCCTTCCACTGGTTTCAAAGGGAAAATGTCAAGCTTACAAAGACTAAATAAAAAGTAATGAGATTCCACACTGCAACTAAAATTTTAATAAACAACAAATTATCTACTGATTTTAAAATATATTTAACTCTTAATCTAAATGTTTTCAGATAGCTTCTAATGACATTGAAATACATCATAAAAGCACACAAAAACTCTGCAGTCAAAGGCCTGCAGCTGTAAAATCAAGTTTTGAAGTCAAGAAATTGAGAAATTGGAGAACCAACTTGGGCCACAGACCTTGGACCAATGCACTAAGCACAGTATGTGGTTTGGGACAGCAGGTGTCACTGTCCGTATGTGTGGGCCACCATTTTTTGTATTGAACATTACAAAATCTTGTTGGAGATGTCTCTTATATACCTCACTATTGAGAGGTTCACTGCCATACTGATGTTCATTTGCCTTTGCATAATGGCAATGCAAGGGCAACATTTTTTTATGAGTATTATTTTACATGTGGGAAATCCGGAGACAGAAGGAATAAAATCAGAAGTCTCTGAATTATAACGGTGCTGTGCACACAACAGTTGAGGCAAGGCTGAGCAGCTGGAATTCTGATGTGCCCAGCCCCCAGTGCCTGGCTTCAATGTCCTAACAGTGATACTTAACACCCATTCAGTGGATTCTCTGAAAAGCAAACTGGAAGATGAAATTCCACAATGTGACACAGCACAGTCCTCCACGTATCAACAGCAGGCTCCTGCATAAACCTTAGCCATTTGAGCTGAGAAAATGACACCAAGAATGTGTTTGTCCTTGGAGGGGGTGAGACACAGATTCCTACCAGAGGTTTTCTCAGCTGGGCTCATGACTGACCCTAAGGATACCAAAGCTAAATCCTGACCTGCCTCATGTTTTCCAAGGTTCCATGACCTATTACAAAGATTTGCCACCATTATTATTTTTATTGGGGGCTAATTTTGTCCCAGAATATCAGAGTGAAGCTCTAAAGTAAACACTACCAGAAGAAAATCCCACTTTGTCGGGAAAACCATTCTCACAGAAATAAAAGGTCCAAGACTGGTTTTAAAACAAGCTCAATTTGAAGACAGATTTTATACAAAACCAGGACAAAAGGTGTCTCTGTGTTAGTAATTAACACAGCTAAACAGCTATTGCTGAGACCTGACATGTATATCACAAGCATTTCAAGCATTTGTAGGCATTTACTTCAGACCAGCTCTAACCTGGTCTCATGGGCAGGAAGCCCATTTCAATCTGGATAATTTTGGATGTGCTTCTGAAGAGTACCTCAAACACTGGCAGAGGCTTCCTAGAGAGGTGGTCGATGCTCCATGCCTGTCAGTGTTTGGACAAAGCCCTCACTAACAGGTTTTCATTTCTGCTCAGTTCTGCAGTGGTCAGGCAGTTGGACTGTATGATTAGAGAGAGTATTTACCAGAGCATGCAGGAACAGGACAAGGGGCAATGGCTTCAAACTGGAAGAGAGTAGGTTTAGATTAGATATTATGAGAAAATTCTTCACTGTGAGGGCAGTGAGGCACTGGAACAGGTTCCCAGAGAAGTGGTGGATGCCCCATTCCTGGAAGTGTTCAAGGTCAGGCTGGATGGAGCTCTGAGCAACCTGGTCTAGGAAAGGTGTCCCTGTCCACAACAGCAGGTTGGAACTAGGTAATATTTAATGTCACTTCAAACCCCTTCAGATTCTATGATTCTGTGCTCATTGTAGGTCCCCTCCAACTGAACTGTTTTCTTCTATTTTTTCTACCTTCCAGCTCATCTTCATCTGAAAAGAACTTACTTCTTGATCTCTGAGCTCTTCAGCTTCCGATCCCAAACCAAACAGACATCATTAAACCATTCTCTGTCTTCCTGTTATCAGCAGAACCAATGCTTTGTAAATTCTAATAAATAATTATATAATTAGTCTAGCAAATAATTATATCATTTTCCTCTAATTCCTCCTTTTCTTTAAACAGCAGCAACATAGATTATACAAATACAAATTTATTTTAGCAGTAGACCATGTTACATTTTTTCAGCTCACTTTTCTTTAAAAATCAGCAAAACTTCACTTACAGGAACTGTATTTTAAATGCACAAAGATGTTACAGGGAATGATTATCAAACTAGATGGCAGGGATGGGAAAAGCCAATTCAAAAACATGAAAGTTTTATCAAATTCACAAATAAATGCCACTGCCTTTTTCCTACAAAGGCTGTATTGTTTTCTAGCCTTACACGGCAATAACACCACTACTACAGTACCAGTTCAAAATCCTTGTGAAGATAAAAAGGTAAGACTCAAAACCAGGCATGTGGCAAGAATGAGCAATTTTAAGAATGAGAAAAGGATAATTTTAAATACTAACTTTTTTCATTTGCACTTGAAAATCCAAACCATTGCTCTAGGAAAGTTGAAAATTTTTTGGGAGTAATCATTTCCTTTCATGATGTTTTGCTTGTTTTCTCTTTATAGTACCTGGAATTCGCTGCACACTTCATGTTTCCTAAAGTGGATTATCATGTTTCATATTCTAAATACAAACAAGTTTCACCCTATCCCTGTCAGCCCTATTCTATTCACTTTTTAAGGATACACAAGCTTGACAGGCACTGGTGATAGCAGGCACAGCAGAAATACTTACAAACCATGACTGAGTTCTCACCTGAGTGTCACTATGACTGCTGACGGCTGGGCACATGCTGTTATGAGTGTGACAATGAAGAGGAAGATGAGGAAGGGGATGAGTGTGTTGCAGGTTCGATCACACTTCCCAGACACAGCGTAGCCGTTCTCGTTCAGGTAGGTTTTGACAATCACCAGCCGGAGCTGGCTGCGTTGGCCCACTGTTGGCGGGGTGATCACCTGGCGACTCTGCACACAGGCACATTCTGTGTAATTCCTGACCTGGGGAGAGCCAAAAAGAACATTTCCACATGAAAAATACGTGTAAGAAAGACATTGCACAAAGACATCATACAGTGGTACTTCTCAATTGAGAATCTTCTGCCTTAAGCATCATTACCCCCCCAAGCACAAGCAAAGTTACCTCTCTGAGTAATTTTAAAGCTAGCCAGGACTCTCTGTGATGAGGCTGTCTTTCCATTGCTTTATTTAGTCTGAGTTTTTTAAAAAACCTGGAATATTTTTGGAAAATAATAACAGAACAATTCAATCACTTCTGACAGGGAGGCTGGAGAAAAAGATTGTGTCTATTGTACTACAAAAAGTGTGAGGAAATGCTCTTCAGGCAGCAGTGACAATGCCATTTAGCAAGCTGCTGACTTTCACATTCAGGCAGTGTCTTCTGCCATGCTAATGGAAGACTACCCCGATCTGGCCAAAGAGCAACAAGCTGCACTTCATGCTTGAAGTTCAGGACCTTCCACCTGGATATGGGGGTAGATCTGGACAGGAGCAAAAACAAGAGAATAGAGGGAAAGCATAGACTAAAACAGTGAGACTGGAGAATGTGAGAGATTCCTGAATGGATAAAGATAATTAAATTAAGATGAAGAGACTGAATAAAGAAGGAGCATTTCACAGGCAAAGAGGACTGTGATTTCACAGAAGAAGAAGAGCTAGATCAGAAATAGCTTTCTTTCACTTTTATGCTACTTCTGTTTTCATATAATCTCATGGCAAAGGGGTGTGCAGCAGATCAGAATATTCCAGTGCTACAGAAGAGGATCAGGACATATGTGATGTTACAGGAGGGAGTATTTTATTTCCCGTTTTGCACTCATCAAACCTTGGACCACATATGCACAGAAGCTACAAAACCATCTTATGATTGTAAATTTAAGCACTTAAGACATCGGGACATATCCAAATCATGGCTGTTTGTCAATTTTAATGTATACCTTTATATGCATCCATGCCATCATGTAGCCTTACACTTTTTTCCCCATGGGATTTAGCTGAACATCTTAATAATATATCTATTTATCCAGTATTTTACCTCCCATTTTCAAAATATGACTTCAGGTATTTTTTTCCTCATGCTAAAAATATTCCACTACAAAGACTGAATGACTCATATTTCATTTGGATTTTTCTATAACACTCACTATTATAGTTTAACTCTTTCAAAAAGGAGCCATTTATCTTCAAAACAGTTATGAAATATTGATGTTGTTATCTCTATTTTGTAGTTAAGTAACCGAAATAGATCAAAAATTTCACAAAAATGGGTGACTAATTTGACACTACCAGAATCCTTTTTTTCACAACATCTTCCATTACACCCAACTAAATATATTTGAAACGTAACTTTTCATGCCTTCAAATACAGATTTGGGCAGTCCATCCACAAGTGGCACTTCTGGTTATTGCTCATGTTCATCATCTAGAACATGAAGAATACAAGACTAATGACCAACGGGGAGAAGTTTTGTTTAAGTGACTTGCCCAGCGTCGCTTGGAAACAAAGCCAGTGACAGATTCCGGTTTCCCAAAGCAGCACTCCACTCTAATATCACATGAGTATCTGATTTCTTTCTACAGTACCTCACCCTCAACTCCTTATTGCTTCCAAATGAAAATGCCAAATAGGCATCCTACAAAAATCAGTCTTCTTTACTACACAATCTTGGTTCATCACCAGCAAAACCCAAGTCTGTGTATTAAATGAGACAGACACAGCATGAGAGAAATGTTAGAAATATATACATGTATAAATATATATATTTATATATATATATATATATAACAGGTATGAACTGTACACTGATATCTTTTCCTCTTAGTTCAAACTTTTAAATGGTTAATTTTTAAAACACTCTATGTTATAAACTTAAACCCAAATATTACACGTTAGCAACATTTTGTATGTTATACAGTGGTAGTAACTTACATTTGTTGTTTATAAAAGTACTCTACAAAAAGGATTGTTTAATCAAAAAAATGCCTTTTCTAAGCAATGTCAGCCCTATTCTATTCACCATTAGCTACTGAGTAAAACCTCGGGCCATGAAGCATCTTTTCTTACATCATAAGATGTGATAGTATGTTTCAAAATCTGTAGTAAAGAGCACACACTCCCAGAGTATTTCCCTACTAAATGAATTAATAGTGCCAGTTCGATATCAAGTGAAATGCAACAAAGATCAAGCCTATGTCTCAATCCAGGAATGCACAAAGTAGATTAATAGACACTGAAATTTAACCACAGGCTCACACTGCAGGCTATTCCAATTGGGTCAAAATAATTTTGTACTAAAAACCAGGAAGATAATAATAATTTTAAAAAAACAACAAAAAAACAAACAAAAGAAAACAAATGACAACCAACCAACCAACCAAAAAAAACCACATTTAAAGGAAACTAGTCTGTTCTCAGTGGCACCTATGTATGCGCATGCTTTTTCAGACCATTATCCAGCTGACCTGATAAAGCACAGTGCTGGACCTAATATCCTTCTTCTTCACAGGCTGGCTCAGGCCTGCAAATCAGGAAACTGATACTTTACAAGTAAGCTTTCTGGAAAGCACAATCAAGCCCTAAGAAAAGTAATGTTTACTTCTTGTCTTTATTAATTTTCCTTTTTTAAAGGACAGTTCCATAACAGAAGAATTTAAGAGTTCATTTTTTTATGAAACTAATATGACCATAATGCTCTGTTGATACTTAAGTCAGATTCTACTTTTCAGCTGTCTTCTTGTGCCCAGTCCTGGAAACTGTCACATTTCCACCAGCAGGGTGTCCATCTCCAGTTCAGCATAACTGGAATGCTGGGTTGTAACAAGCAATGTATTTCTACGAAAATGGATTATTAACATCTTTTAAGTTCTGGTTACTTGAGTTCGACGACAACCTTCATGTAGCCTGGAAGAGGTTTAGAAAAAGGCCATGCGACTGGTCGAACTGTTTTGCAAGAGCAGGATACACAAGCAGTCTTCACCTAGCCAGGCAAACCACAGACCCATTAGTGCACTGGTGCAGGCGTAAGAGCTACTTGGGCAAAGTGGTGAGGTCGACACAAATATCAATAACTTTAAACAGGTCCTAACTAAATTTAAACAGGAGTTTAAAACACTGTCAACCACCTGAGGAGTTAAGTTTTTCCTGCAGTTCAGATAGGGAGTCACAAAAAACCCCAAACTGTTCTAAAAGGTAAGACTGAGCTTGAAGAAACACAGTGTGACATGGCTGCCTATGTCGGCAGAAAGCTGAATTAGGTGACACTTACTCAGGTTCCTTCTCCAAGCCATGCAGGAAGAGCAGGCATGCAGGTCTTTGGGGTCTGTAGTGGAAACACCAGCCCTCTCCATCCCATGGCATTTTGCACTCATTCAGCTGGATGATTCACTCAGTACAAATGAGTTTGTGCCTCCAATCAGTACATAACTGAAGGAAGTGGGTTGGGACCATGAAATAACAGCATAGCCAGGCTTTCAAAACATGGAAAGGCTCAGAGATGGATGAGTCAGCTGTAGAGAACTTCTCTGAAGCTTAGAGGAGGGATGTTTGAACTAGAAACAGAGAAGTCTTTGATCTGCACTGGTCCTGAGGGGCTACTCAGGGGTTGTGTGTGGATGGTGGGTGAAGCACTTACCCCTGTGCTGTGGTTTCCACCACTGATGCAGCCAGCTAGGCAAGGATTAAAATACGTTATTCCATCTGATCCACAGACAGGCTCGTACTCATGAATCTTACATCCACAGTTAACATTACAGCTTCCAGTCAGATTCCTGTGGGTCATGGCAAGAGTGGGACTGAAGAAAGGAAAAAGAACATGCTAGTAGAGCACGCACAGATATCCACATCCTCCTGTACAGAGGGAGCAAACATCCTACTCATTAACTCTGCAACTGAGAGTTGATTATTAGAGAAAGACTGTGTTAACTCTAGGTTATGTATATGACTTAAACAATACAGAAGAACATCCAAGTCATCCTTGTCATCAAGTACAAACATGATAAAAGAAATAATACCAAAGTTTAAAATTTGTATCATATTTGGCTAGGTAATAGGTGTATTTTTCCCCTGTTGTTTTTTTTCCTTCTCTGAGGTATGACATCACTATCTTATATGTCTCTTCTAAGTTGCAGTAATTTCTTGTTCATTACTAATTAAAGACTCGGTGACAAGATGTAAGGATTCTGTGAACTAATAGGCATCTTTTCCCACATACCAACAACTGTTCAGAAAACTTAAAGCTTGTATTACCTATACAACTACGTGAAATCTACAGGAAGCTCTCTAGATCTGGAAGACTGCTGTGCTTTTACTAAATGCCTGTAAATGAACCACCACCCTGCTTCCCTAGACCATTCCCCAAAATCTGGCCGAAGACCATCTTTCTAGGTGCTCCCCTGAAGGGTCTGGTGATATACTACGAAGGAACTAAAGGGAATTTCAAAGTTGAAATTCCATACCAAAGAGCAGGCTCTCCACTATTACTGCTCCAGTGAATTACTGTAGTTACAATTAAATAAGCCACATCTAAAATTAATGTAATCTACTGATATCTAGCAGCACCTGAAGGTATAGGAATAAAGTATTACCTTTTATCCATACTATTTCTGAACATGCTAGCTCAGCTACCAAAAAGAAAATAACTGTTCCACTTAGATATATATGCAGACCCACACCGAAGCCTAAGTTATTTGCTGCTCTCCTTATGCTGTCAAAATATAACAAGCGAGAATTTTTAAATGGCCCATATTATATTTATACCTATTTTTACTACACTTGTCACATTCTCTGACTTGTTTCAGGTTGCTAAATTAATTTTAGTAAGTGGAAAAGCAAGACTCTGCAGTGTGGTTTATTGTTGGCTCAATTTTCTGCATCTCATTTGTAATTTCACCTTGGTTTAAAGTATTTTCAGCAACATGAATGCATTAAGGCAATGGAAATCTTACCTGAATGACCTTATTCATACCAATCTTTACCCAAGTGAAAGGGTTGGCTGAAGCTAAAGGCCCTAGCTCTTATTTCCTAAATCCCTTCCTGTCTAAAGAAATCATGACTCCCGAGTTTGGCACCCACACTCCCTCTGCATTGCATAAGGCAGTTCCAAGACACTGAAAACTGAAAAGCAGTTGAGATCAACATTTTCACCTGAAGCTTCTCCTGTTACTTAGGAACGACCCCCTTTCACTTTGTTACTTTCTCTCATAGCTCTACTCTGTGCTTGTAAGTTCCGAACAGCTGGAGAGAGGCTACCACATAGAAGGTGGGCAACTTTTGTAGCAAACAAATTCCTGACCTCCTATCACAAACACAATCAGGCAGTTCCCATCTCCTCAACAGTAACTGTTAAACACAGCGGCCAACGTTAATAAAGTGGGTATTACTGGGAAACACACATATATCCCTTATGGATCTGGACATATTTCAAATGCTTCCTTCCCATCCTTGGGTCAAGGCAGCTTAAACACCTGCACCTACATAGCTCCCTAAAACTACACAAATCCATGCTTGGATCTGGGAGAGCTCTGGCCACAATGCAAACAACAGCTTACTTCACTTCAGTAGTCCTTGAGAATTGGTAATGATACAAATGTCTGAGAATTATACTGCAATGCACAACCACTCCACACCGGGCACTACAGTGTAGTAATGAATTAACTGTTCTGCCTTGTTTATCCTGCTCCCAGTACTGCTCAATGGCCACAGCTGTTTAAAACTACCTCAAGTACCTCTGCTCTAAGCAGACCAGTAGATACCTGGGGAATTTCAGCATCTCCTCAGCCAGGCATGAACTGAACTGAATCTGGACTGGGTTTGTGGCTGCATCCTCAAGTTCCTGTCCACATGCTCACACACTGCCATGGCTGCAGAGCCTCACAAGGCCTGCTGTTGGCTTGTGCTCATATATGTAATGCGTGGGCAAGGCCAGTGTGAAGATAATCATCTAGCAGCAGACTTACTGCATCCCAGGGACCCCAAGGGATGTTCTCCTGTTCCCATCTTCTAGCCTTGACTAGACCAGAGACTCAGCTTGGGAGCCATTCCACACATAGCGACTGTCACCCATGCTGTGTGTCACCTCACCTCCCGTCATTAGTGACACTCAGTAGAATGACTGCTGCGCAGAGCATTCCACTTGACTGGTTTCCTTGTATTTATACACCACTATTTGCTTTTGCTAAATATGCTTGTCTTCCCAGCTGTGCACTTTTGCAGACAATTAAATATTACTAAGTAGCTTTCAAATATTTATTGATTGTCTACTGATCACACAAATCAGGCTCACAAATTTAGCTCTTGAAGCTACTTTACACTTTATGGTCTAGTTGGATGCTAACCAAAGCCTTTCTGAGTGTTTTGTTTCTTGCTCCATAAACAAACAAGGTACACTTTTAGAAACAAGCTGCAGCTTGAGCAGGAAGTTAAATATCCAGGACTGGTAATGGTTCTGTCACCTTCTCAGCTATCAGCTGAAATTTGTCATATTATACCCTCCTGGATTTCAATAAGCAGTATGGAGCAACACATCATATAGCAATGGGCAGACTTTTCCAGTAATCTCTCAACAGAACTTTTTCTCCAATGGAAAAAACCACCAAATCATCAAGGCATTCCTCAGGAACATACTGATTTCAGCAGCACAGTGACAAAAGCTTTTCACACCAACCGGAGAGGTAGCATTTTTGGAGTTTTACGAAATCCTAGTCAGCCTGCTGAGCTGGATGTCCCAGATGCCAGAATACTTGGTGTAAGAAGAGATTCCACAACCTGCCTGGGAGACCCTTGTGCCCATGGTCCTGCTGACAAAAGGGCTCTGCCACACTGCATAGGACCAGATCCAGGGACAGCCCAGAGTGCCAGGAAAGGCACAGCTTGGGTTCCACTCTCCAACCTCTCCCACCCTGCAGCACACATTCTTCTGACCTCTCATCCCTCCACCACCTAAAACCTCTCTCTCAGCAACAGATGGGCAGGGTTGTTCCACTGGCAGAATAACCCGTTCCCCATCTCGCTCCGCTTATGTAGCTAACTCACTTCAGCTGCACTGCTGAACATTACCATGACACAGAGGTTAGGAGATCAGCTTTAAAAAAAAGAGTGAATGAAATCAGGCATGCAAGAAATGAGAAGCATGAAAGTAGAAACTGAATTGAGCCCACTGTGATAATTTTATGTCAGGGGCATTTTTTCATTTGTCCTGCAAAAAGACTTAAGTTTACAGATATACAAAGCAAATATGCTCAAATTAATAACAAACTACTGCAAGCTCTGTCTCTCCAGCTTTCACCAGCTTTGGTGCCTCGGCATATCACTGTAAGGTTTATTTGGGGAATTTCTTTTTGTTGCTTAGAGCAAATACCTTGCACACAGAGAGGTTTGGGTTTTTTCATCCTTTCAAGAACATGTAATACACAAAATCATTTATTAACTCCATTTCCAAAACTTCATTATCAGATAGTTGTAAGAGGCTCATGCTTTCATCTTCGCTACTTTCACCATTCACTCATTGTTCATTCCTCTTTCAGTGGTGGGAAACAAACGAAGGATGAAGGAGTTTCAGATGCTGGTGACATGAAATCCCTACATGTCTGTGTAACCCCATTTTCATGATACAGGATCAACCATACAGCACATACTATAACAGACTTCTTGAACACCTCTTTCAGGAAGGAATAATTTTTTCTGGAAAAAAATTTTTGGAGGTATGTATTTTTCTGGAAGTAAGCTGAACCAAAGCACTCTACTAATCCTGCCTTCTGGCACTGGAAGGCTGCCTACTCTCCACAAAGAAAAACAGAGCATTTATCCCTGAATTACAGCACAGCACATCACAGATTTACCTGCATGAGCCATTAACAGCAGGTTCTTAGGGAAATTGCACCAAAGCTACTAAGTCCTGTTCATGGGCTGATACATGGGAAAAGTAGCCTAGTTTCAATGCACCAGTTGCTGTAGAAACATGGGATGCCTAAGAAAGAGATGCTCTGCTTGTTTCAGCAAGTGCAGATGCTGCCAACTTGCAACACTGCTGCACCTGAGCTGCCAAGGACACCAGTCATGTGTGAGCACATGAACAGAAACCAGCCCCAAATGACAGCACTTCCTGAACTATTCTTTCAATTACAAGCAATGATGCTGTAACAACAAGACTCAGCTGCAAGTTTGCTAAATGTGTGCTGGGACAAAACCCAGGACCCCATCTTACAAACTGCATTTGTTCACTTCTCAGGGAGACTGTTCTGTGTCTCCATGACACAATGCTAGTAAAGCTGATAAAGAGAAGACCTTTATTAGATGTGACTAACAATGAAAAGGACTCTAGTTTCTAACATTTTTTTCTAAATCCTGTTTTCCTCTCCAACTATTACTCCAGGAAAGGTTTGTGGTATAGGAGTAAAGTGAGAAAAGGGAAAGTAGAGTTTTATTGCCTGGAGTTTTTAGAGCTGTGACCTGATATTTCACATACTTAGGCTTGGACTGAAACATCACTGTACTGGCAGTCAATGAACATATACTGGGGGAAAAGAAAGGGGACCCTCTTCCCACAAGGTTACAACTGAAATGAAATGAAATTCAAAAAAAAACCAAGTCCAACTATATTTTGGTAACACCTGAACAAATAGTTGATTTTGCACGTGGTTTTATTCATACTTATTTAGATCACTGTAGTAACCTACAGGACCAAAGAAATACAATGGGAAGGAGATAACCCCTCACCACGTCATTTCTATAATCTTAATATTGGGCTATATTATAAAAATAATTATCTTAATTTGATAGCAGCATTTTTG
>VYZT01000641.1:0-24422 GCA_013400735.1 Pomatostomus ruficeps
TTGTCCTGATCTGTTTTTTTTAAAGAGATTTTTGTCCTGGTCTGGTTTTTTTAAGAAATTCTTGTCTTGATCTGGTTTTTTAAAGAGATTTTTGTCCGGGTCTGGTTTTTTAAAGAGATTCCTGTCTTGATCTGGTTTTTTAAAAGATTTTTGTCCTGATCTGTTTTTTTAAGAGATTTTTGTCCTGCTCTGGTTTTTTTAAGAGATTTTTGTCCTGATCTGGTTTTTTTTTTGAGATTTCTGCCTTGATCTGGTTTTAATTTGGGTTCAGGAGCTCTTTTAACACGAGTTCCCCTGGACCATTCCTCATCCAGAAGCTCCAGAGGGATTTCCCAGCCTCTCCTAGGAGATTCCTTGGAATTTTCTTTTCTCTCAGAGCCGTGGATGCTGCAGGAATTGGGAGCTTTCTGGGAATTTTCCGCCTCGTTTTTCTCCCGTTCTGCCCTGAGGAAAATGAGCCTTAACCCTGCTGAGACCTTGATTTTTATTCACTTGATCCGTGTCAGTCACCAGCACTTTTTTATTTTCGTTTGTAGCACTCAAGATACCTGATTTTTATTTTTATTTTGGTCGAGAAGCGCTTTGTAATTTTTTAAAAACAAAACAATAACTTTGCCAATCAAATTTATCTGTTTAGAATGGAAGCTCTTTATTTTTCCTTCATTAGCAATACTCTAATCAAAGGTGCAAATTAATGTTTAATGTCTGTGTTGCTAAAAATCGAAAATATATTGGGTTGGGAGCAACTTTGAACCAAATCGAGGAACTGGAGCTCTAAATCCTCTTTTTTGTTGCCAAATGAGCTTTAAAAAGGGAAATATTTGTGTATAATATATTAAAAAAACCAGGTTGGAGAGAGAATAAATCGGAGTAAAAATCGTTGTCAGACAAAAATTGCTTTATGTTTTCTACTGAATAAAACACAATTTGTTCATGCGCAGCGGTAAATGAACGATTGTGGTTTTTTCCACTGTTTCCAGTGTATAAACGGGAAAAATAAATTTCTTTTTATTTTTTATGGCAGAGCTACGAAGATGAATAATGTCTGTATTTTAATATTGCTGTTGGGGTGTCTGAAGCGTCTCATTTACGTGTTTGTTGGTCAAATTAATTTTATTAAAACCTCCTGCTGGTGAGGTATTACTGAAGGAGATTTGGATTGGCAGAAATATATCAAATATAATCAATATATCAAATTATAATTCACCTTAAAAAATTAATTGTCGATTATGCCAGGCTTTAATCATTAATTTAGACTTAGTTAATTATTTCTGTAGAACAACTGTGGGTGTCTGAACGCGGCAAAAATCTTAATTCTACCTCTTGTGAACATCCTTAAAATTCCCCTTCACAGCTGGACTCTGCACATCGGTGCTGCTGCGCCTTAATTTGGGAATTTAATCTGCTTTTCCTTTAATTATTTTTAATTTTAATTGCGGAACACCGGGCTGCCTTGTTCTGTCCGCCTGTGCTGAACTGCTCAGGGTCGTGAGAGCGTCAGAAAAAGGGGAATTTTGTCATAAATCATGGCCAGGAGTTTTCTGGTATTTTTATTAATTTTTTTTAATGTGGTTTGATTATTTTTATTTAATTAATCCCCTGTGCTGTGTGGACGTCCCCAATAAATTGTGTCAGCTCGTTTAGATCGACTCTTCCTGGTTCTCAGCTGCTGAATTTTGGTTTTTCTACCTTGAAAAGATCTGTTTTGTGTTCATGAGAGAAATTAAAACCCTCTGTGCTTTTTGCGACTGGTTTTTGCTTTTATTCTGTGGGGAAAAAAAAAGGGAAATTTTGGCTCTTGTTGAACTTGGGGCTGAGGGATCTCTTGAACCACACAGAAAATTCAGATTTGCATCAGAGTTGAGAGTAAAAGACAGAATTTAGTGAGGACTTTATGGTGGAATTGGGCTGAATTTGGCACTTTTCTCAGAATAAATCACCAAAATGTCCCAGCTCGGGGTTTTTTTGCCAGAATTCAGAAGCAGAAATCAAGAATTGCCCAGGTAACACCCGAATTTGGCTGCTTCCTCCCGTGGAGCCGCGTGTGAAGTTCCAAACCTCGACAGGGATCAATTTCTTAATTTTAGAGCTTAAAATTTCCGAGAATTTTCTTTCCCGGTGACAAGCAGCAAAACAAAAAAAATTGATAAAATTATTTTTTATTAGCGGGGAAATTATAAAAATATCCTTGGTGCTTTGGGGGATTTCAAGGTGGAATTTTGAGGCGTTTCCATCAAGATGGAAACTCCCAATACCCCAATGGGAACGTCAAATACCCCAAACCACCCATTCTGAGGAGATTTCTGCTGTTTTTATTGTTCTGGTGGTTTTATAAATGAGTTTTGGGGACGCTGCAAGGAGCCTCCTCTTTTTTTTCCTCCTTCCTCTTTTTCCTCCCAAATCAGCCTGATAACCTTCAGGATTTTATGTTGGTTTTTAAATCATATAGTGGATTTTACGTTGGTTTTTAAGTCATATCGTGGATTTTACGTTGGTTTTTAAGTCATATCGTGGATTTTACGCTGGTTTTTAAGTCACATTCCTGGATTTTACGTTGGTTTTTAAGTCATAGCGTGGATTTTATGTTGGTTTTTAAGCCATAGCGTGGGTTTTACGTTGGTTTTTAAGTCATAGTGTGGATTTTACGTTGGTTTTTAGCCATATTCGTGGGTTTTACGTTGGTTTTTAAGTCACATTCCTGGATTTTACATTGGTTTTTAATTCATATTCGTGGATTTTACGTTGGTTTTTAAGTCATATCGTGGATTTTACGTTGGTTTTTAAGTCATATCGTGGATTTTACGNATTTTACGTTGGTTTTTAATTAATACTCATCCAAAATTATTTAAATACCCAGCCCAACCTTTGGGAAGCCATATTCAGCTGTGCTGACCTGATTTGAGTAATAACGCCGCGTAAAAAATAATATTTGAGAGGGGTTTGTTGTGTTTTGGGGGTGTTTCGGTTTGGGGTTTTTTGTTCGGTTTGGGGTGGGGTTTTTGTGTTTTTTCTTTTTTCCTTGGTTGTGTTTTTGGTTTATTTTGTTTTTGAGTTTTTTATTTGTTCGTTTTTGTGGTTTTAATCGAATTATTTCTCAGGTTGCTCCGACCCCAACCCAACTTCACCTCGAACGCTTCCAGAGATGGGGAATCCACATCCTCTGTAGGAAAAACAACTTTTTTATTCAGAATGTGGTGTTTTTCTATGACAATTGCACTGCTCTTGGTGCAAAAGAACTTGTAAAATGTATTTATTTTTTTTTTTCCTCTAGGAAATAAACTTGGCGCTCCCATCTGGGATCTCCCAGCTCTGGATTTTGGTGTAGAGCCGGTGCAGGGCTTCATTCACGGTGAAATTATTGAAGATTTAATATCAAAAAGAAGGATTGGCCCAGCAGAACCAAACAGATTTTGCTGTCAGAGCCACATTTTTACTGAAAATCTGATTTTTGGCAGAACCTCTTCAGGCTTCAATAAGTCAGGCTTGGAGTTCCGCCATCCCAAACTTCAGGAAATGGTTTTTTAACCTTTCACCTTTCATTTAATTTTGGTTTGGTTTGGGTTTTTGGTGTGTTTTGGGGTGGTTTGTTTGGTTTTGTTTGGTTTTGTTTCTGTTTGTTTGGTTTGGGTTTTTTTATTTTTCTTTTTTTCTGGTTTTTGGTTTTTGTTTTTTGGGGGTTTTTTTGTTGTTTGTTTCTTTTTGCTTGGTTGGGGTTTTTTGTTTCTTTGGGGGTTTTTTGTTTTTTGGGGTTTTTTGTTTGTGGGGTTTTTTGGGGTTTTTTGGTTTTTTTTTTTTTTGGGGGTTTTTTTTTTTTTGGGGTTTTTGGTTTTTGGGTTTTTGTTTTTCTTTTTTTCCGGGTTTTGTTTTTTGGGGCGTTTTTTTTGTTTGTTTCTTTTTGTTTGGTTGGGTTTTTTGTTTCTTTGGGGGTTTTTTGTTTTTTGGGGTTTTTTGTTTGTGGGGTTTTTTGGGGTTTTTTGGTTTTTTTTTTTTTTTGTTTGGTTTTTTTTTTTTTTGGGGGTTTTTTGTTTTTTGGGGTTTTTTGTTTGTGGGGTTTTTTGGGGTTTTTTGGTTTTTTTTTTTTTTTGTTTGGTTTTTTTTTCTTTTTTGGGGTTTTTTTTCAACCTAGCTGTTATTGCCAGGAAAATGCTGCTCAGGTGCAGCTCCGGGAAGGATTTGGGGATTTCTGGGAAGCACAAATGGATTTGGGATAAATCAGCAACTCCTTTCCCATTTAGAAACGAGCAGAAATCCATCCTGGGATCTCCAAATGTCTCCACTCCTCAAACATCTCCAGCATCCCGACAAAATATTTGGGGTAGAAAGGGTTAAATCACAGCAGGGAATTTTAAAATTCAGAAATTTTATCAGCAGCATAAAAAATGTTTAATATTAAGAGCAGAGAAGCTCAGAAAAGCGTAAATTTAAAAGGAACATTTAAGGTTTTTTTGGAATCCTTGGCAGGATGTGCCACGTCAGCCTTTTCGCTATTCAAAAATCGGTTTTGTCCTGAAATCCTAAAAAAATCTGCATTTTAAGAAAAATTAATCCAGTTAGGAAGTGGAGAAAAATCAATCCAGTTAGGAATTGGAGAAAAATCAATCCAGTTAGGAATTGGAGAAAAATTAATCCAGTTAGGAATTGAAGAAAAATCAATCCAGTTAGGAATTGGAGAAAAATCAATCCAGTTAGGAATTGGAGAAAAATTAATCCAGTTAGGAATTGAAGAAAAATCAATCCAGTTACGAATTGAAGAAAAATTAATCCAGTTAGGAATTGGAGAAAAATCAATCCAGTTAGGAATTGAAGAAAAATTAATCTAGTTAAGAATTGGAGAAAAATTAATCTAGGATCTCTGTTCTTTTTTAAATCAAAGTAATACTTAATTTGCCTTTAAATATTAATTTTCTGTGTCCTCCAGGACTTTCTCAATTAACATCGCCAGGTATATTAAAATTTTTGGGGGGAATGGGTTCCCTGATGCCAGAAGTGCCTCAGGGAACTGCTGGTGATCAGAATTTGGTGCTTTTCCCCATCAGAATTAGATGTGGTAGGAAAAAAAAAAATCTCATTTTCTGTGGCTTATTTCCGTGTGAAGTTTTTATTAACATTGATTTTTATTTAATTTTGTTTTTCTGACTTAGATTGGGAGACAAAACATCACGGGTTTTTAGCTGTAAAAACTGAATAAACCTACTGAGGAGAAATAAAAGAGCAGCTTTTAAATTCCTGCTCAGTGTCACATGGGGAAAAAATCAAATTAAATTCTCCCCCAGAGAGAAGCAGGAATAATTTGGTTTTTTTACAAAAACTTGCCCTTTTTATGCAAAAAAATCTCATATTTAAGCGGAATATTGAAATAAGAGCTGATGCCTCAGGCCTTGCTAATTACAATTATTCAAATAATTTAAATTGATTTCTTGGAGAAAACCCAAACCCAGCTTGTTTCGGTGCTTGTAAACTCTAGTTAATTCCTTTTATTTCCAGCTGAAGTGTTCAGATGAGGAGGTTTGGAGCTCAAAAATTTGGTTTTCAAGTGCAAGGAAAGATTTTTTCATGTTTTAAAACTGCCCAAGTTTCTGTTTAAAGCACANAGCCTGTAAACTCTGGTTAATTACTTTTATTTCCAGCTGAAGTGTTCAGATGAGGAGGTTTGGAGCTCAAAAATTTGGTTTTCAAGTGCAAGGAAAGATTTTTTCATGTTTTAAAACTGCCCAAGTTTCTGTTTAAAGCACATCTTTCTGGTTTTTGTTGTGGCGAGAAAACCCACTCGTGGAAAATTCAGTTTTTATTTCAAAAAGGAAGGGATTAGTGCTGTGCCTGATGATATTTTATGTGTCTTTGTACAAATTCAGGTTTTTTCCAAGCCTTTCACCATTTTCTCCATAAATTGGAACCTTTTTTCGCTCATCATTTTTCGATTCTCCTTTATTTTAACCCCAGGACAAGCTGTAGTTGCTGAGTAGGTTAAGAACTCCTTGGTGCTGGAGGTATTTCATTTTTTTAATTTTTAGTGACTTTTTGGGGTATCTCAGACTCCACGGCAGGAGAATTACGGCAAAAAAAAAACTCTGGAGAAAAGGAGACTCACCCTGGGACAACCCCTGGGGGATGAAATCTTTAAAGTCCCTTCCAACCCAAACAATTCTGCGACTCTCTCTAAGCCCTGCTTTCAAAAATCCCGGCTAAAACTCCATTTTTGCTTCCCTTTTTGTGCCCCGAAAAGTGATTTTCCACAACCTCTACGGGGCCTTGGGCTGTGCAGCACCTTATCTGCTTTGTTTACTGCCAAAAATAAGCGTATCCCGCAGCTCCCTGCTGGTATTTGCACAGAGCTGAGTGCTTGTGGAGGAGGAGCTCTGCTGCAGCTCTTTCACCGTCAGCAGAAATTAATTTTAAATTTAAAATACTCTGATCGCTGACGAGAGTTGGTGTTGGCTCTCTTTTCAGGAAATCGTTTAAAAAAATAGAAATTTTGCTTGTAAATATAGAAATGATGATCCCGAGCCTCTGAGGTGCGACGGGTTTGCAGCTCGGGTGGATTTTGAGGCAGAAAGGTGGGGAAATAAATAATCAGTGTAAGGTGAAGAGGGGGAGACGCGTTCAGGATTTTTACCTCGCTGTTGGTTTGCCATTGTAGCAGCTCCTGCCCGGCAGGTTATAAATAACCCTCCCATTGATCTGCTGCCTTTGGGAAAGAATTCCCGAGCTGTGTGGGACGCTGATAAGTTGGGTCCCCATGGCACATTCCCCCTTGGCTTTGGGATGGGCCCTTGAGGAACGGCCCTGACCCCCGCTGTCACCCGTGTCACCCAAACCCCTATTTCTGATGGGTTTTTGTCCCCTGCTGCAGCCGGGCTGTCCCAGCGAGTCCCCAAACGCTGCCCTTTCGCCTCTGTCCCGCGAGGAAATTTAATCTGGCCGGTAAATGACACCCAGAGCTATTTTGGAGCTGTGGAGGGAGAGAGGGGCACCACGTCAGCGATGTGACTGCAGGAGGACAACCCCGAGGAGGGTGGGGAGAGGGTGGCACAGCCTAACCCTGGGCAGCAGAGCCACTGCCGGGGGACTCGGGGGGACCTTCTGCCGCGCGTCCCTGCCGGCGCTGGGGTTTCTGGTTTATTTTTCCTGGAGGGGAAAGAGGCGGGGAACCCCAAGCCAACATGGTGTCCCCATGTCCTCTGTTCCCCTCTTCCCTCTTCCCCCTCCTTTCATCTCAGTAGGAATCGGCTTTTCCTGCCCCTGCCCAGAGCTTTGTCCTCCTCAGACTCAGCCAAGACTCCAGGTAAGCGCGAAAACTTCAGAGAGGTGGATTTGGGGATGCTGGTGGCCAGCGGGAAGTGGAGAAGGTTGGTAGCTGAGGGAGGGGTGAGGTTGTTTCTGTGCTATGTCGGAGAATATTTTGCTTTTTGAAACATTTTTGGGGATGGAGCTGAAGGCACAGGTAGAAAATCCACCTTCCCTTTGCTCTGAGCCAAATGTGGATTGCTCTGCTTAAATACTTCTGAGCAAAAATCGGTGGAGAGGAGAAAAGTGAAGAAAATCAGAAAAATTAGAGCCTTTGACTCAACTTGATACATTTTGTCCCCAGATTTGACACAGCACTGGGCGTGGAGAGCCTGGAAAATATAAGGAGAGGTGGCAGAAAGGAATGTTTAGAAAAGTTTTATTTCCAAGGCATAATCTCAGTGCCCTGGAAATCTTTTTTTTTTCTTCAGCCAGGGGGTTTTTTCCCTCCGGTGTCAATTCAGATTCGCTCTGCAACCCCCCACCCTCCTCCCGTTTCTGCAAATGGCTCTGAGGGGACATGGGGAGAGATGGAGCTCGACAGCTGAGGCTATTTTGGGCCCTACAGCTCAATGGGGTGGAGTGACTGTAATGACAATGACGTGCACTTGTTAAAATACAAGGGCTTAGGTGGGAGCCGCGGCCGATTGTCACCACGGGAATTCTCTGTCCATATGGGAGCTGTGATCCCATAACTCCCTCGTGGAGGAAATCACACACCCGAAAACGGGAGCACTTCGAGCTTTGCAAGTCCGGTTTTATGGGATTCTGCCACAGCTGCCTCTCTGCAGGGCTGCCTGCACAGCAAAATCCAGTTGGGTGAAATTTGTGATGGGATTTCTAGATTTACATCATTCCTTTTCTGTGTGAAGCAGAATCCTGTCGGGTGAAATTTGTGATGGGATTTCTAGATTTACATCGCTCATTTTCTGTGTGAAGCAGAATCCTGTCGGGTGAAATTTGTGATGGGATTTCTAGATTTACATTGTTCATTTTCTGTGTGAAGCAGAATCCTGTCAGGTGAAATTTGTGATGGGATTTCTAGATTTACATCATTCCTTTTCTGTGTGAATCAGAATCCTGTTGGGTGAAATCTGTGATGGGATTTCTAGATTTACATTGTTCATTTTCTGTGTGGAGCAGAATCCAGTTGGGTGAAATCTGTGATGGAATTTCTAGATTTACATTGTTCCTTTTCTGTGTAGAAACCCCAGAATTTGTGGGGTTTTTCTCCGTTTGTCTCCTTTATTCTCAGCCCCACGGAACAGGACTGAGCATCACTGTGTGCCCCAGACCTCCCTGGTGCTTTGGCCTTTTCCTCTTTTCAGAGCAGCTGTGGGAGGCTCGGAAAAATAGAAGGAGAAGATGCTGCCATGGAGACTTGAGGGGCTGTTTTAGGCCTCTGGAAGCTTCAGGGGTGGTTTTGTAGCTCCATCAAGGAGGGAAGATGAAGTGAGGTCCCCATGTTGCAGTAAAACCCAAGGAGGATGAAATCCCTTCCCTGCATGGAGTTTCTTGGAGCTGTTGGTGTGGTTTTGGCCAGGTAGTTGAAAATGGGCTGAGTTTTATAAGATAGGTCTGTCTCTGTGGAGAGGAAAGATAAATAAGTGTTTGAACCATATAAATCCTCTAATGGCTTTACTCTCTCATGGTTTTTATGAGGTGTGTGCTGCTAACGGGGCTGGAAGGTATCTGACCCAGAACCATGCACAAACCACGTGATTTGGTCTCATTCCTGCTGGAATTTTCTAAATGGTCGAGCCCTTGTTTGCTGCCAACCATTGGGGACATCCAGGTTGTTGATAAAGGATTAATAATGGGAGCATGAGGGGATGCAGGCCCTCCTGAGGCACTCGGTGCAGGTTTAGCCCCACTCTGAAGGTCGGAGTTGTCTTGAGCTTCTCCTTTTCCTGAGGGCTGCTCACCGTGTTTAACACCGAGTCAGGCCCTGACCTGCCGTGAACTCTCCCTCAGCATCTCCCGTGGGTTTTGGCGTGGGATGGAGGCGCTGGATGGATGGGTGGGAATGCAGCCAGGCCTCGCTCTGGGTGGAGTGAGAAGCTCCTCGCAGGAGGCTCCATGTGCTGCAGGTTCTGGGTGTCCAGTGTCTGATCCACCACAGGAACCTCTCCATCTGCTCATCCAGTGACCTTTGGCCATGCCAAAATCGCTTCTCCCTCACTGCAGTGGCATTCAGAGTAGCCCAGGCTAAGCCCTGAGCGCAGCTCCTCAGCCCCAGATCCCGTTCCTGCTGCGGTGGGACGGGATCAACCCGGCCTGGCCGGATTAGGGCGCTGGCGCGGATCCGCGCTGAGCCCCGATTTGGGGGTGTAGCGAGCAGGGAGCGCTGGCTGTGCCGGTGTGCATTTCACCCTCAGAGCGCTCTGGGTGCTGTGAGGGCTCTCAGGCACCACCAGAGCCCGGCTGGTGTCACCCAGCCCGCAGCTGACACCCAACACTTGTGCCGTTCCAAAGTTGTCCCTTCCCCATTCCCCGGGAGGCTGTGGAAGCCAGAGGGCAGCCGGGTTAGTGCTGTTTTTACTGCAGAATTTTAAACATCAAAGGAAACCCCGACTTCCCATTTGACAACTCGTCCACTTCCTCCCCACCCACAGATTCCATTTCCTGATGTTTTTAGATGGAACAATACAAGCAGATAAGCCGTGTAAACTACACTAATACCAGCGCTGCCTTGATTTTTATCTGGAGCTTCTGTTCCAGCGATGTTCTTTGAAAGCTCAGGATCCACAGACAGGAGGCTCCCTGTAAATCCTGCCTTTCCTGTCAGGAAAAGGAGGGAGAGGATTAGAATTTAGCACTGCAGACTGCAGAGGAGGTTCAGGAAATGTAAACTTGGGGAGCAAGAAAAATACCTCAAATCAATGTATTTTTGACTTGGGCAAGGAAAGGGTAAAAGAGGATTGAGGAAACGAGGAAACAGGGCCATGATGGGTCTTAATGTGGTGTTGAGAGAACCTCTGTGCTTCTGATCCATGTTTGGACCTTGGTGATCCCAAGTTTGTGTCCCCAAAGTCTGTTAATTTTGCAATTGTGCTACTTGTGGCCGCCTTTGTCTCGGGAATATTTTATGGGATGGATTGCACGGTGCTTTTTGCTCTTTGCCCCGACTCCTGGTGGATGAGATTCTCCTTCTAATCCTTGAATGGAAAGGCTTGGACAGAGAATAACCTGTTACCCCTGGCCTCCGTCACACAAAGAGCTCCATCACAGGCAGCTGCCAGCTTGGGGGACAGTTTGCTGTGGGGGGACCTCGGCCTTCTCAGAGGTTGTTGAAGCCTTTCCAGGTGTGGATCAGCATCGATGAAGTGACGTAAAACTGAGCCATCAACCAGCACAGCCCAGTGAATCCCAGGAGGCTGGGATGGAGCCAGGCTGGGAGAGCTGGGAATGTTCACCTGGAGGAGAGAAGGTTCTGGAGAGACCTGAGTGCTGCCTCTGATGCCTTAAGGGCTGGTACAAATGCAAGGCAGCCCCAGCAGCGCAGGGCAAAGGGCATTCCCTTGGGTTCATGGGATCCCAGGGACACAACTCGGCCCAGGTGGGAACAGCCGAGCAGCACCCCCGGGTCCAACGCGGATCCAATTGGATGGAGCTCAGCAATGAGCAGATCGACCTCAAATCCCCAGTGAGAAACGGAACCAATGAGGGAACTGTCCCCCATTCTAATGACCCCCCAAGGGAGACTCCAGCCCAGCTGAACAAACCTGTTGCAGAGAGGAGGCTCCGGGCAAGGCTGGAGCCTCTGCTTTGGAGACACTCGGGATGTTCCGTCTGCTCCCCTCAGAGAAGCCCCAAGCTGAGCTCAATCTCAGCCCCCAAGGGTTCTCCACATGTAGGGCTGAGGGACAGGGAGTGTTTGTGAAGGGTACAGGGAAAGGGGATAGAAATGTATAAAAAGGGGATAAAAAGAAAAGACAAAAAACCATCAGGCATCACCTCCAGTGCCTGAAGGGGCTCCAGGAGAGCTGGAGAGGGGCTGGGGACAAGGGCTGGAGGGACAGGACACAGGGAATGGCCTCCCACTGCCAGAGGGCAGGGTTAGGTTGAATTTTAAGAAGAAATTCCTGGCTGTGAGGGTGGGGAGGCACTGGCACAGGGTGCCCAGAGAAGCTGTGGCTGCCCCATGATCCCTGGAAGTGTCCAAGACCACTTGGATGGGGGTTGGAGCAACTTGGGACAGTGGGAGGTGTCCCTGCCCATGGAAGGTTGGAATGAAATGATCTTTAAGGTCCCTTCCAACCCAATCCATTCTGGAATTCTGTGACACCAGCAGGGCTCTGCACCTCCTGATGAGTTCCACTTCCGAGTGCTCCTGCAGGATCTGGACAGCTCTGGGGCTGTTCCCACTGCACTGCACTCGTTCCCGTGTCCGTGGGCCGCAGGTGCTGGGCAGACCCGGGCAGTGGAGGGGACAGGAGTGGGCAGGAGGCCTGGACCGGCTGCGTGGCCGAGTGTCGACTCCCGGGCAGGATTTATTTGTGTGATCTGACAGCTCCGTGCAGCTCTGCCTCTTCCCCCAAACACAAGAAATCCGAATGAATAAAGACACCAGCAAAATGATGAGCACTGCCGCCGGTTCGCCTGGGGCGTGCTCAGAAATACCCCAGATGGGAATGCGAGCTCTGCTGCGAATGATTAATCACCGAGGGATCACAGGGGGAAATACGACACTGGCAAATGCCGGAGATTTATTGGAAAGGGCATTTGCATTGACTGGGTTTATTCATGCTTTGTTGCTGGTCCTGGCTCTTGCAGAGAGTTACTATTTTTTTTTTTTTGTTTGATGTTTCAGAGTTACTGGGTTTTTTTAAAGTTTGAATGAACATGTAAATAATCTAAATCAGAGTAATTATTGAATAAGCTAATTGACAAGTTACACGGTAGAAATATTAAATTTTGTCCTTTTAGTACATTCATAAATCTGTCCTCTCCTTGCTCGTAAATCTATTTATCATAATCCAGTGTGATGCATTTTATCCCATCTGAAATGATAAAATGTAATTTGTCTCATGCAGTTAGATGTGTTAGGTACTTACACGGCCTCATCCTTGCTGCAGGTCAGGATTTCATGCCTCTTACTGCATTTCATACTCTCCACACCCATAAAACAAAATTTCCCCCGCCTTTTTCATACAGGGACTAAAGATACAAAAATTGGAGTGTCTTTCTCATAATGATGAAAGTAAGCCAGTGGCAGAGCAAGGATTAAACCCTGTTGTTCTTTCATTGTTAGAAAAATCTAAAATAATGATGAGCACCCGCTGTTTTCGCTGATCCCCGGATTTTTTTTGCGCATCCTGGCCGTTTATAGTGGTGTAAAAACCTTAGAGTGTGAGGGCATTTGGGGAAATCCGGGTCAGTGTGGCTAAGAGGAGAGGATGTGGCATTTTCACCCCGCACTAGGAGGTCTGTGGACCCAGGATCTTGTGTTGGACGGGGAGAAAGGAGTTGCAAACACCAGACGAGCGTTTGGGAACCGTGGGAGAGGGAATACAGACCTTGAGGCCACTGGGAAGAAGCATCTTGGATGGATTTGCTGCACCAGTTCAGGAACAAAATGAACAAGCCCCTGGGGTGAACTTTTTTTGTGTTTTGACTGTTCCTGGCTGTCAGAGGTGCCAGGCAGCAGCTGGGCGTGGTTGGGCACAGCTTGGCATGGAAGGAACAGGAGAGAAGGATGCGCTTTAGGGAGTGAGCAGCGCTCCTGCTCCTGTGAGAGCTTTGGGAGCCCTCACGGTGCTCCNGTCCTGCTCCTGTGAGAGCCGGGCTTTGGGAGCCCTCACGGTGCTCCAACAGAGCAGAGCTCCCCTCCAGGCCTGGAAAGGTGTCCAGGGCCCAGGTGGGGTGGAAGCAGATCCCAGGTGGGCTGGAAGCAGCTCTCAGGTGGGGTGGAAGCAGCTCGCAGGTGGGGTGGAAGCAGCTCCCAGGTGGGTTGAGGGAAGCTGCTCCTTGCTGAGAGGTCCCTGGGTGGCTCCCCAGGGACCCCTCGTGCCTCTGGAGCCACCTCAGTGTTCCGGGCACTTCTCCTTTGTGATGCAGAGCCCAGTTTGATGGAAAACTCTTATTTTTCTGCTCTTTTTGATACGATGAAGCTGGAAATGAGTCAGAGGGATGCATCAGTCAGAGAGAACAGGAACCCAGGAAGGGTGAGACACGGCAGTGTCCTCTGAAGGTGAATCCGAGTGCTTTGATGACACAAAGCCTGAAATTCAAGCTGATGGCTTGGAAATTTTAGGACATGAGCTCCAAATCGGTGTTTTGGCTGTTAACTCGTAGTTAATGCACTGAATGGTTCTGCTGGCAGCTCCAGAGCTGAGCTGAATCTCAGCATCTCCTGGACATGGGAATGGTGCTTCCCCAAAACGAGCAGAAGACTCTGATTGTCAATCAGTTCTTCAGTGGAAAGTTCCACTGACTCCAGGGTGCTTTGGCTCGAGCCCCAGGCTTCTGTCTGCCCCTTCTAACCATTCATGCGGCTTCTCCGCTTGCTGCTGCACAAGCGTTTATGAAAAATGCACTTCACACCTCAGGGCAGAGGTTGGAGGTTGTAAGAGGGACCAAGGAAATTCAAACTAATTCACAGATTTCTAGACCAGTTTGAGATCAAGAGAAAAAGAGATGAGTATTCATTGCCACTGATATTGAAAGTGGCCACTTAACAGAAAATCCATTGATTTTAGCACTGAAGACTGCAAGTCAATCATTCTTTACCCTCTTACAATTATTAAAAATTATTTTTCCCCATTCCTTTTTCCCCCCATCCCAGATTTAATATTCAAAACTGGTTCCTTTAATTTCTAAAGATTTGTGGCAGAACAATGGAATTTGCTCAGTACCAGGAAACAAAAGCAATGCAAATTGAATTATTTTAGAAAGGATTGATCTCATCGAAAGGGAAAATTCTTTGGTTGCTTCTTGCCATTTTGTGTGTTCTTTGGGGTGGGGACACAGGATAGGCCAGGACATGGTGTGTTTTTCCTGTTAAATATAGGGAGATTACGTTTGGTTTTGCCTCAGATCTGTGACCCAGATGAAGTTTGGCTCAGCAATACCATCTTCAAGGATCACAGAATATCCTCGATATTCTCGAGCTCCCAGAACAAATGCTGTTTTTTATTTTTGTGCCACCCCTTTTCCAGTGTATGGATTTAATGGTAGTTTGTGTTTTTCAACCCCCAGCAGCATAAATGGAATGAAAATTGAATTTGTTACTACTTTTCATGCACCATTTGCCATTTACCTCAGCAAGTACATTGTCCTATATACCTTGTGCACGTGATTATTTGTGAGCCCATCCCTGTTGTGATCGGACCAAAAAAATTGGGAAAATCGGTGATTTTTCCCAAGGTCATGCAGCAGGTCGATCCAACCCTCACTCCCTGGTGCCATCAGTGATTTGCACTTTAACATCAATGCACTAACAGGAGCTGGAGGAGGATGGAAAAATGGGGATTTAAGAAATGAAAGCAGGGGTTTGGCCTGCTCCTGTTGATTTCTTCTGAAGCAGCGGGGGAGACGGTGAGAGCACCGGCCATTGGGTGAGAGAGTGGGTGGATGTGTGGCCAGCAGGGAAGCCAAACTGCTGCAGGATTAAGGAGGATATTTCTGTCTCAGTGACTGGGTTTTATTTCCTTTCTGAGCTGCAGCACCCCCAGCCCTGGTGCTTCTGCTCTGTGCAGCTCTCTGAAGGTGGAAAAGCAGGGATGTGCTCACCTGGAGCAGGATCATTCCTGTGGCTCAGACAGGAGCTGCCAGGACAGAGGGATCTGGCACCATGAGGCCAAAAAGATAAAAGATCTTGAAGAGAAATGGTGCTCTCAAATCTTCTTGGGAAACCTGGTCTAGGGCTGACATCCCTGCCCATGGCAGGGGGTTGGAATGAGATGGGATTTAAGGTCCCTTCCAACCAGACAATCCCAGGATTCTGTGACTTCCAGAGAGGTTTGGAGCTGGGAAGTTTCCTTGCAGAGAACTATTTAATCCTGCTCCCAGGGAGAGTCAGCTGGTGCCAGTTCCTGCTGTGAGGGGGGTTTAACCATTAACCAGGTTTTTAGCTGTGCTGTACTTGGCAAAGCATTACCCAGTCCGTGGCAAAGGCCTCTCGGAGGATTGGACTCAGTCCAGCAGGAGGGAAGGGACATCCAGGAGTCCCTGAAAGGAGCAGTGAAGAAAAGGAATCATTTGTGAGGTCTGAAGGTGGTGGTCACTGTTGGATTGCCCTCCAGCTGCACAGGGATGGGTGGGATCTGTAAAGATCAGCACCACTGATGGTTTTTGGCTTTCTGGGGGCACAGTGGCACCAGCAGTGCCATGAGCTTTCGTTCTGAAGGCAGCTGAAGCCTCGTCCCCTTGGCTGGCCCGTGTCGCCAAACAGCTGCAGGTCAGGTCCTTGCTCCCTCTGAGGGCAGCTGACAATAAGCAGGCGATGGAACATCTTTCCTGTGAGCCCCAAGCCTCGTGGGGCTTTTTTTGGAGAAGGCTGGCACTGCTGGGTTGCTGGGAGCATTCCCTGTGGCAGTTCCTCCATGTGGCTTTGCACTCCTGGGCTTGTAACCACAGAATCCCAGAATGGTTTGGGTTGGAAGGGACCTTAAGGATCTCCTTACAACCCCCTGCCATGGCAGGGCCACCTTCCACTGTCCCAGGTGCTCCAAGCCCTGTCCAGCCTGGCCTTGGACACTGCCAGGGATCCAGGGGCAGCCACAGCTTCTCTGGGCACCCTGTGCCAGGGCCTCCCCACCCTCACAGGGAAAAATTTCTTCCCAATATCCCATCCAAACCTGTTATCTTTCAATGGGCTCTCATTCCCCCTTGTGCTGTCACTCCATCCCTTGTAAATGATTGCTCTCTGTCTTTCCTGTGGGCTTTCCTCAGGTACTGGAAGGTGCAATCAGGTCACCCTAAACCCTTCATTTTTCCAGGTTTAACAATCCCAATTTTCTCAGCCTTTCAGTGCATGTGCAGCCCTGTCTGGCTCTACACCATCTGGCTGAGGCTGTGTAGAAACTCCAGATCCTGACTGCCATCGCCATCCCAGGAACTCTGCCTCAGTGGCTGTGATGAACAGGAACTGGGAATAAAGAGGAATTTCATCAGTTTTATGGCAGGCATGGCTGGGTGTCCTGCTCAAGGCTGGGCCCTACAAGAGAGGGGTTTGGTGTAAGCTCTGTGTGAATTTGGTTCTGAGACTAAGGTTTAGGAATGGGTGGTGACCAAAAGGACAAGAGGAGACATGGAACATGTGGTAGAAGTAGAAATTAAAAAAGAAAAAAAAGGCAGTAGAAGGAAAAAAAATCTTTAAAAATAGGCAAGGAAAAAGAGAAAAAAAGAGCAAGGACAGTGACATAGAAAAAGAGATCAAATGAAGAGAAGATGTGCATAGGACAAGGAGAAATGACTTCTCACTGAAAGAGAGTAGGTTTAGAGGAGATATTAGGAAGAAATTCTTTACCACAAGGGTGGTGAGGCCCTGGCACAGGTACCCAGAGAAGCTGTGGCTGCCTCTGGATCCCTGGCAGTGTCCAAAGCCAGGTTGGACGGGGCTTGGAGCACCCTGGGATAGTGGAAGGTGTCCCTGCCCATGGCAGAGGGGGTGGAATGAGATGATCTCTAAGGTCCCTTCCAATTCTGGGATTCTTTGATGGAGGAAATCTCTTGATGGGCAGACACAGCTCGCAGAATTTGGTGTCCAGCAGTTTCCCTGCGGTTGCAGGAGCAGCCCCTCTGTCACCCAGCTTTAGTGCAGGTCACTATCTGAGTGTCACAGAGGAACGGCACCGTCACATTCCTTCCATGTGAGCAGCCCAAAGAGTTTTATTTTGCCCAGGGCTCTGTGGGGAAACGAGCCACCTTATCCAGCAGGATTTATTTGACATTAATTTATTAATGTCAAATACAAGAAATCTGCAAGACCAAAAATATTCCAAGGTTTTCTCACCCATACTGAGAAGGACATCAGAAGCATGAGGGTTCCAGGTGATAAATATGCTGATCCCACAGGAGTGCAGCCATTCTTTGGCTGCGCCCTCTGCTCTGCTCCCTCCTGACGCTTTTCTCTGTCCCCTTTAGGAAGGGAGCCAGCATGGATTACAGCTCGCTCAGCGGGGTCCCGCGCTTCCTGACCCGGCCCAAGGCGTTTATGGTGTCCGTAGGGAAGGATGCCACCCTGAGCTGCCAGATCGTCGGAAACCCCATCCCGGTGGTGAGCTGGGAGAAGGACAAACTGCCGGTGCAGTCCGGGGGGAGGTTTAAAACCACGGAGGATGGGGACCTGTATCGGCTGACGATCTACGACCTGAGCCTGGAGGACAGCGGCCAGTACATCTGCCGGGCCAAGAACACCATCGGGGAGGCTTTTGCCGCCGTCAGCATCAAGGTGGGAGAGGAGACCACGGTCACGGAGTTTGCCCCGTACTTCATCCAGAAACCTTCCAACATCAGAGTAACTTTGGGGGAAGATGCCATGTTCAAATGCAAGGTCCAGGGCAGCCCTCCCCTGTCGGTGAACTGGGAGAAGGACGGGAGGTACCTGCGGAACAAGGCAGACGCCGGACGCTTCCAGATTGAGTCTGCCGGGGAGTCCAACGCTCTGACCATCCAGTGCGCTCGGCTGGGGGACAGCGGCACCTACACCTGCCGGGCTGAGAACCTCATCGGCTCCGCCAGCGCCTCGGCCGCGCTGGTGGTGGAAACGCACGGCTCCTCCAACCCGGGCAGCAGCAGCAACCTCGACAGCAGCTGCGGCAAGACGGCCTCGCTGCTGTCCCACCTGCAGAAGAGGCGGGAGGAGATCAGGAAGACGGACATCTCCCACGGGACTCTGGACTCGGCCTCTGCCCAGTCGTACTCTGCCGTAGAGGGGTTGTCCGGCATCAGCTACAGCCTGTCCCGGGACTACGAGCGGGCGGCGGGACTGACCAAAGGCGCCCGCAACGCCACGTTCGGGGCGCTGACACGCACGTGCAGCGTGACGGAGGGCAAACACGCCAAGCTGAGCTGCTATGTCACGGGGGAGCCCAAGCCCGTGATCGTGTGGAAGAAGGACAACGAGGTGATTCTGGAAGGCCGGCGGCACGTCATCTACGAGGATGACCAGGAGAACTTCGTGCTGAAGATCCTCTTCTGCAAGCAGACAGACAACGGGCTGTACACCTGCACGGCCTCCAACCTGGCGGGGCAGACCTACAGCTCCGTGCTCGTCACTGTCAAAGGTGGGTGCTTGTGATTGTCACTGGGATGGGTGTTCCTGCAAAGAGACACCTCTGAACTGGGGTGGGGGCCTGAACAAAACCTCTGCCACCAAACTGCTGCAGGGGAGCGTGGTTAGATGTGAGTAAAGCCCTCCAGATGGAAAGAGGGTTGTGCACTCGAGTAGATGACCTGGGGGCAAAAAAAAGGGGATTTTTGAGCTGTTCCTAAATGAGATTTAGTGAATCAGACTTAAAGGAGTGGCTACATGGCAGAGAGTCCCATCGCTGGCGGTTTTAGGAAGGGCAGTAAAGAGGTGCCAGGCAGGGGTGGATGGTGTAGAGCTGGCTGGTTGTGGGGCAGCTGATGCACCAGATCCCTAAAGCTCCGGTCAGTGCTGGTTCTACAGTGATGTAAGAGATCCATTCCCGTGCTCTGGGTCAGTGACTGCCAGTGCCCTGTCCCTCCCTCCAGGCTTTAATCACATCTGGGTTTGCGTTCACCGCGGGGTTGGCTCAGACATGCCATTTGCAGCAGTAGTGGAAACCCTTCCCTACAGGACGAGTGTGTCAGGCTGCCTTGGATCCCCTGGGGGATCTACTCCAACTCTAATTTCAGTCCAGCTCAGTTTTCCTGCACAGTGACCCCCCAGAGCCGTGTTCTTGCCAGGCTCTCCAGCCTTTCCCCAGCTTGTGTTGCTGGAGAGTCGCTGTTCCTTGAATGCGCCCAGAAAATCTCCCAGCTCCAGGGTGCCTTTGTTTGCCACAGTCAGTGGTAAAGAACTTTTCTTCAGAGGGACACTCCACACTGGTGAAGGTCAGATCAAGTTCTTTGAATGACAACAGAAGTGTGACACAGTTTTTATAGAATCCCAGAGTGGTTTGAATTAGAAGGGATCCTAAAAATCATCTAATTCCAACCTCCTGCCATTCCAACCACCAAACCCTGTCCAACCTGGCCTTGAACAATCCAGGAAGCTCTAAATTTTCCAGCTGCTCTCCCATTTGGCAAGGGGACAGCAGGCAGTTTGCAGCCCAGGCAGCACCTGTAAACGAGCTGTCAGAGACAGAAGATTTTGCCACTCGGGTGGTAAAATTGATGTTTTTTCACTGACAGCAAAATAAATTAGAAATCTGAATAAGCAGGGATGATTTGTGTTTCATACTCATCTTTAAGACTCTCAGTGTTTATTTGATTTTCTGTTTTCCCTTTTCTGGACCTCTCCTTTTACACTCAGAGTCTTTCCGCTCAGTGGCTCTGTCCCTGTGTCCATCAGTGACACCTGATCTGTGGAACTCACTGGCACTTGTCCCACCCGTTGCTGTCCCTCGGAGGTGCTGAGTGGCGCTGGGGAGGGCATTTGTCCTGTTCCATAAAGCTGTGATTACCCCAGAGCTGGGAGTCAGAGCTGAAGATCAATCCTGGCCCTTGGGTGGGCGATCACTGTGAGGATGGATCAAGCGCGGTTCCCTGCAGAAATAAACACCCCCTGCTCTGCCTGTGCTCATCCGATTGTTCTCACGGCTGCAACCTGTTCCGAAGAAGGTGGGGAAAGCACGGGAAGCAGCCAGTCTGGGATCAAGTGTTGTCTTGAACAATGTTCATTTTCTTTTTTTCTTTTTTTTTCTTTTTAATGGTAAAAGGGTGAGATGTTGTCCTGAGTTTTGCAGTTTCTCAGTGTTTTTTCTTTCTGTAATACTTTCTCACACTTCTTCTGTAAACATGGCCATGGTTTCTTAACAACTATCTATGTTTTCATAACTGTATGTGTGTTTATAATTCCAGTATACTGGGTGGAGAAATATGATAGATTGATGCTTTGACCAGTGGAATTAAGAGGTGGTGATTTCTACCTCCAATCCACAGAGATTTGTAAAAACATATAAATAAAGGCAGAGGGTTCTGCCCTCGCTCTCTTTCTGCCCTCTCAAAAAAAAAGAAAAAAAAAGAAAAAAAAAAGAAAATGAACATTGTTCAAGACAACAATCAAGCACCACGGGAAAAGGTTATTGATCCGTGTCCCTCGTCCAGGGCTGCCCGTGAGTCAGGAGGCTGGAGTGGAAATGTTTATGGATTGTTTCTTTGTTCCGCTGTGCCACGTTTGGCTCCCCGTCCAGGCCATGGAAAATCTACGTGTGCTGGTTATAATTAGGCCTTGATAAATGACTCTCCTTTGTGTCACCAGCAGTTCTTCTCAGCCCCTCCCAAGACAGGTCAGAATGATGCAGCAGTGAGGAGAGCTTTTAATTCTGTTGTTTTGTGTCACTGGTGAGGCCACTGGCTCACTTATCATCAGGTTTAGAAAGGGAGATTATCTTGCCTGAAAACTTCTGTTTGCTCAGTCGTGTGGGAGGAGTTGAATCTTCCAAGCAGCCACCTTTAGAATCAGAAAATCAGAATGGTTCGGGCTGGGAGGGACCTTAAATGACAGCTGGTTCCATGGGCAGGGATGCCATTCTCTAGATCAGGTTGCTCATAGCCCTGTCCAACCTGGCCTTGAGCACTTCCAGGGATGGCACATCCACAGAAAACCTCCTATCCTCTGTCAATCCAGATCCTAAGGACCCAGGGACCCAACATTTGTGAGCACTTTGCTGAGGCTGTGCCTTAAAGGTCATTGAGCTGAAAAAAAAGGGGGGGGGGTGGGATTTTTGAGCTGTTCCTAAATGAGATTTAGTGAATCAGACTTAAATCTCACAGGAGAGGCTGAGAGCAGAGAATCGCTTTCCTAAATTAGGAAAAACGAAGCTTGATTAGACTCAGAAATGTGTCTGGAATGGGGATAAAATCACAATGCGTGCACTGAGATGTGAGCTGTGAAAGGAGTGGGGAAATTCTTCCCAGGAATAAACCATTAATAAACCAAGAGTGGGGAGAGTGGGAGGAACATAAATAACCAGCCTGGGTTTCCTGAAGGCTTTGGAGGTTTCCCCAGGCCACGTGTGAAGTTGGTGAGAGCAGAACTCAGGTCTCCATCCTGGGCCAAGCAGTGATCACTGGAGTTCCTGAAAAAAGTATCCAGATCCTGGGTGAGAAGGTTAAAGGTTGCAAAGACCTGAAAAAAGACCTGAAAAAAAGACCTGAAAAAAATTGCAACTTGATAAATGAAGAGGTGGAAAGGAAAGTTGGAAAACTCCTGTAATAAGAAAGACCAAAGGCACAAGATGGTGGAAGCTTTTCCATTCACCTTCAGCCAGCTCTTCTGGGAATATTTTCCATATTCTTACCTTTCCTGGATTATTTTCATTAGGCAGAGGGAAAACTTGCTGCTGGAATAATAAATGTGAGAATTCCAGCAATGAGAAAGAGGAAAAGTGAGGTCCAGAGGACAGATGTGCCTTGAGAAGGTTAAGAAAACATTGGGCTTCTTTGCAGGCTGCTCCTATTCTTAGCAAAATATGTGTTAGCAGGGCTTGCTTTTTAAAAATAACATCATCTCACTGCCAGTCTGCTTGCTACAGACCAAACAAAAAAGGCTGTGACAGGCTGGAGAAATATCTCCTCAGGATCAGCAGCAAAGTTAATCTCTGCTCTGAGTTCTTGCAGTTTCCTGCTAATTCCGTGAGCTGCTCTGTGCTCCCGCAGGGTTCTGCCCTGCTGTGCCTCGCTCACGTTTCTCCCAGTGGGCAGGACTGGGCAGCTCTCTTATTTTCTCTCTTATTTTCTCTCTTATTTTCTCTCTTATTTTCTCTCTTATTTTCTCTCTTATTTTCTCTCTTATTTTCTCTCTTATTTTCTCTCTTATTTTCTCTCTTATTTTCTCTCTTATTTTCTTTGCTCTTATTTTCTTTGCTCTTATTTTTTTCTCTTTTGTTTTCTCTCTTTTGTTTCCTCTCTTCTTTTTTCCTCTCTTCCTTTTTCCTCACTTCTTTTTCTCTCTTCTTTTTCCCTCTCTTCCCTCTCTTCTTTTCCCTCTCTTTTTTTCTTCTCTTTTTTTTCTTCTTTATTTTCTCTCTTTTTTCCTCTCTTCTTTTTTCCTCTCCTTTTTTCCTCTCTTTTTATTTTTTCTCTCTTCTTTTTTCCTCTCTTCTTTTTTTCTCTCTTCTTTTTTTTCTCTTCTTTTNTCTCTTCTTTCTTTTTTTCTCTCTTCTTTTTTCCTCTCTTCTTTTTTCCTCTCCTTTTTTCCTCTCTTTTTATTTTTTCTCTCTTCTTTTTTCCTCTCTTCTTTTCATCTCTCTGACCTGGATGTGGTGCTGGTTATTGGCCAGATGGTTTGGGATGTCTCCTCTCAGGAGCCCCATGGCCCTTCTGTAGTCCCCTGACCCAAATCAACCCCCTCAGCCCGACCAGGCACATTCTGGCCCTAGTAAAGAGCACGAAGATACGCTCAGGACGAGGAGGCTGGGGGATTTTGGAACCTCTCACATCTCCAAAAGTGCTGGGCTGGGTTCACCCCAGGCTTCAATTCAGTTTATCAGCTGCTGTGCCTCCGGAGCTCCATTCAGAGGGAGATAAGAGGTGTGTGCACATGGCAGCGGGACGCAAGCAGAGTTGTTTTCAGAGGGTATCAGTGACCCCCAGCTGCCAGAGATAGCCTCGTGCTGCCTCTCCCTGCCTGGAGAGCAGCGCTGTTACCGCACCGCGTTCCTGAGAGCCAACCAACCCTTCTGAGCTTGAACATTGGAGAGCTTTTTCCTAGAATTGCCTTTTTTCTTTTTCACTTTAGGTACTGCTCAGTGACTGTAAAGGCAGAGGGGTTGGTGATATGGCCAGCTGCTCCAAGGGTGGCAACACACTTGGGTGCTTCTCAGGTGCAGCTCGTGTTTCTTTTTGGCCCCTGAGCAGGGCTGGGTGTTCCCGGGGGCAGCTCCAGCCTCCCTCCTGCCAGAGGGCTGCATCCTTCTGCTCACAGCTTTCCTGGCCTCACAGAATCCCAGAATGGGTTGGATTGGGAGGGATCTTAAATCTCATTTCTTTCCAACCCCTTCCCCTATCCCAGGGTACTCCAAGCCCCGTCCAGCCTGGCCTTGGACAATTCCAGGGATCCAGGAGCACCCACAGCTTCTCTGGGAAATCTGTTCCAGGGTCTCCCACCCTCAGAATAAAGAATTTCATCATAATATCTCATCTAACCCTGAAAAAAAAATTCAGGAAAAAAAGAGAAAAAGCGTAATCACCATCTGGAGTGTGGGCAGAGCAGATCTGTGTAACCACAGCTGAAGGCTTTTCAAGGCCAGACTTTGATTTGCCTTAAACTGAGGTGTATTTAGGCAAAACAATTTTTTTAAAAATGGCCAAACTGCCATGGTGAGTTAGTGTGGACATTTTTTATGGATTCCTGGTCAAGTTTTAACCTCAGGATAACAACCATTGCTCCCTCCAGGTGTCCTCTCAAGACTTTAGAGCCTGGTATCTTATTCAAACTGAAAGAGGGGAGGTTTATATCAGAAATTAAGAAGAAATTCTTTACTGTGAGAGTGGTGAGGCAGGATGGAGTCACAAAAACCAGCTGGGAGCTGGCACAGCCGTTACCAGAAGGTGAAGGTCCATTCCAAGGCAGGATCTCTCACGGTCAGCACCGGCCAGTCCCAGTGTGTGACATGACTGTGACACCAGTCCCGTGGCCCCGATGGCCGCCTGTCCTCTTCAGCCCAGCTCCCCTTTCTCCTCTTTAGGGCCGGGGTGTCAGGGTGATGTCACAGCGCAGCTGTCACTGGAATTCGACGTTGTTCGGTGCATGAAATGACTTCCCTGGCTGTGCTGCAGCTGCTCTGGGTGTTTGATCTGTGCTGGGGTTTGGCCCTGAGCCAGAGCGCTGCAGCCCTGCTGCTGGAGGGGGACAGAGGCAGCTGTGAGAGCGGGGCTTCTTCTTTATTTCTTTTATTATTATATAATATTTAAAATATATATTTTATTTATTAAAGCTGACACAGAGCCTTTGGCACTGGTGGGGACAACAGAAAACCCCTCCATCAGTTACTCCATCCATC